>CM040910.1:10496896-10524931 GCA_023029165.1 Gobiocypris rarus | reverse complement strand
AAACAAACTCTCCAATACGTTTCCCAGCTGGCTGTGTTGCCCTGAACTGACAGAAGTTTAAGTGCGTACACACGTTAACAGGAAGTTCAGACAATAGCCACCCAGTGGTTATGCTCAGAGGACTTAGAGCCCCTGACACTACATTTATTGTTCGGCTCTCATTTCCTGCCGTTGAATAAAAGTAAATATCCTAAAGAGTTGTTCGAATACAACAAGACAAAAAAAGACGTGCAAGGCGTGCCGTGTGTAGGCTGAAGTAATGGTTATTTTAGACCAAAGATTCATTGCTTTTATGTTAAGAACCCTTGTGATGGTGCTAGATTTCAACTGTTGTTAAATAGTTATGTAATTAACAGAATAAACGAATAGTTAGAATCCACATCCTAAATGAGTCTAAAAAGCAATAATGTGGTAAATATAAAGGTGCCGGTGACTCATGTATAACATTGACTGGTGTGCTGTCAAACTGTAGATGCGCTCGTCCAGAAACACTGAAAGGTCAGTACATCCACACTCTGTTTAGTCACACAGTTGAGAAAACTATATAATGAGCGAGCAATAGTTAACACATTCAGTGAGGTGTGAGATTAACTGCTCCGAGTCGGTTGATAAAACAATACCAGGCATCACTCCAGACTAAGAATGATTTGGCGAACAAACGCTCTTTTGAATTAGTTTCTTTAAATAATTCAAAAATCATGTTACAATTATGGTGTGGTTAACCATTTATAAACAACACCATAATCAACACATTCAATATAACGTATATACACTATATTGCCAAAAGTATCGGGACACCCCTCCAAATCACTGAATTCAGGTGTTCAATCCCTTCATGGCCACAGGTGTATAAATCAAGCACTAGGCATGCAGACGCTTCTACAAACATTTGTGAAAGAATGGGTCGCTCTCAGGAGCTCAGTGAACTCAAGCGTGGACCGTGATAGGTTGCCACCTGTGCAATAAGTCCATTCGGGAAATTTCCTCACTACTAAATATTCCACGCTCAACTGTTAGTGGGATTATAACAAAGTGGATGCAATTGGGAACAACACTCAACCACAAAGTGTGTAAAATCACAGAGCGGGGTCAGCGCATGCGGAGGGTCACAGTCAATAGCTACAGACCTCCAAACTTCATGTGGCCTTCAGATGAGCTCAAGAACAGTGTGTAGAGAGCTTCATGGAATGGGTTTCCATGGCGAGCAGCTCATCCAAGCCTTACATCACCAAATGCAATGCAAAGTTTGGGATGCAGTCATGTAAAGCACACCTAAAATCTAAAAAGGCCACAGGTCTAAAATCAGATGCAGGGAAACATGGCCCCTTTGGATAAAAGAAAGTGTAACTCCTGTCTCAATTAGCAGCAAGTTTAAAAGTAGCTAAAATCCACGGAAAACCGTCGACTTGGCAACCCTGGTCACATGTTCTTCTTTATGTTATGTCGCATATGTTCCTCCTCATCACTTTCTTTAATTAACAGATTATAATTGTATTTTACTACACCATTGGTTAATTGGCCAAAATGTGTTTGTATATGTACGACTGAAAAGTAAATAAAAAACAAAGTTGTGATTTGAGCCCCCTAGCATCCCGGTGGGCCCTTACACCTGGCATACTCCGCTCTTCCGTGGCCCTGTCCCAAATGGAACCCAAGCCCTCACAACCTACCTCCGAGTCCACACTTTTGTGATGTAATGCTGCTTTGACTGTGGCCCTGTCCCAGATGGCACACTAAATATGCACTTACATTCTTGTGGACTTACAATGGCTAGTGCATGTGCGTGATTGTGAAATCCATGAGACTGTGGGGTGTTTAATTGGTCATTTTAGAGTTCAGAAGGGACACCCTTTCAGATGTGTGCATTGAGGGCACATATCGGCCGCACAGGGGTGCACGCAAACTCCCTACTGAAACCTGAAATGACAAATGGGACAACCTACGGGAGGGCAGCCCAATCCTGCTCCTGGAGAAATACCTCTAAAGTTCAGCTCCAACCCTGATCAAACACAACTGAACCAGCTAATTAAGGCTACATTCACACTGTCCATCCAAATCCGATTTAAATCCGAGCAAGTCTGAACGGCCAAAAATACGAATCAGTTTCAAGCTGCATTTATCGCATTTCTGGAAATCTGTTCCAGTCTAACCGATCTTTGGCTTATGCCAACCAATGCGACGCCATTGCCATAGAAACCAATGCAGATATTATGGCTTTCAGATCAGATTCCAATCGGATAAACAAATAATCGGATTTGGACTGACAGTGTGAACATAACCTAAGATCTTCAGGAGCACTTGATAATTACAGACAGGTGTGTTAGGTCAGGTTTGGATCTGGACTCTGGAGGTAGGTAGATCTCCAGGAGCAGGGTTGGGAAGTTTTATGGGCGTAATGGTCACGAGCATGCAGAGGCCATTGTAAGTCCACAAGACCATAACTACACATGAAGTGTGCCATTTAGGACAGGGCCCACAAGAGCTCCTCTGCAGTGTACAAGTCAATTTCTTTAAAGGAGAGATGCCATTTTACAAATGTTGTACTTTTTGGGTAATGTGTACACTTTACATATGCTAAGTTATAACATTGTTAATGCTTATGTTCACGTTACATTCATATTTCTGAATCACATAGCAAGCACTATGCATATCTTTCCAGCATTGTACTTAATGTAGGTTTTTTCCATTAGTAGTTATTTAGCAGGTAATGTTTTTTTATTTTTTTATTTACAGTATTTTGAAGAATGAGTACTCGGGCAGCCATACAGTTAAGGAATGGTAATGATTACAGGGATGATATTCCCTTTTTCTTTCCAAACATGCATCCTGAAATGAACACAAGCAATTTGTTCTCAAATCAAATCAAACGCCCACAAATCAACAGATACTACAGCAAACCTGATGGCTAATGTTTTGCCAAAGCGCAAGCTGTGAAAATATGTTGAGATTCAATGTGTTAAGTTAAATTTTCCAGGATTCTCCACAAGATGGCAGAGTTTACAAAGCAAAATATCATACATGATATGATAATATCATATCAAAACATCAAACGACAAGAAACAAGACAATGACAAAAACCTCCACAATGACTGCAGCTTTAAATAGCTTTAAAGAGCTATTAAAAGATTTATTACAACATTTTATTAATTTATCATAATTTATACATAACTTTCACAAGTTACAAGTCGACCGCCAACACAATAATCATCACATCCTTTTTCCAAAGTGGACCCAGTAAATAAGAACACCCCATTGTAAAGCTGCCATTTCCTGGCTGAAGATCTAAGAGTAACAACCCGACACAGACATGGTTGAAACAGTGGTCTAATTCTCTTAGAGAATTCAGTCATGCATGTAAGCACGCAACAACTGTCATACAAATGTACCTGTTAAACAAAAATCAAGTTACTTAAAGCAGGACAAAATGCTCGAGAACTACACAGTAGTAAGCCAATAGGTTTTAAAGAGAGAAGAGGACGCAAAGTGATAATAATGAAAGACTTCATCTATTCCTTACTTAGTAATTGTCACTAAGCATAACTTCAGTTAATCGTTAAAAAGACTAGAGAGTTTTATATCTGTCATTGTTTCTTTTGAAGAGCAGCTCCAGTTCAGTCGTCGAGTTTTATTCTAAAGACAGAATTGCTTAAAACATTTACACAGGTTGGAAAATAAAGCCTTAGTTAACGGTTTGTTCAGATGATCTTTAAAATGTTTGTTGTTGTCCATGATCCCAAGACAAACATAGTCCCAGTAGAGATCACATACAATGATTTCATCGTAATGGCATATACAATGCTTCCTTAATTACACTGTAATCAGAAAGACAACTAAAGTGAACCAACTAATGACTTTTCTCAGAGTCACACGCCACAAATACAAAGTCAGCCACTTTGTAAACAAGCGGAAAAATCACTTATAAAAAAACATTACGCTTCTTATCAAAATAAGTCCATGGAAAGCTCACTATTTTTACCTAAAATGTAACATTACATTTTAATTGCAAAAGAAACTTTCAATTAGAAATGAATAACCTGCAACACATAAAGATTGCACATATAAATTAAGCATTAGAAAAGTTTGCATTGTGAATAATGCTCTCCTACAATCACTGCCGAGTCAGAAAATCTTCCCAATGACTTCCTTTAACATGCCAAAGACATCGGAAACATTCACACAACAACACGTCACTATTTCTAGAAGACGGACAATCATTTAAGATTTGTTTGAAAGCTACAGCTAAGATCTGCTGGAACTGCTCGTGTCAAGCACTTAAAATGATGAGCGTAAAAAAAAAAAACCTCACTCTCTTCATGTGCAAAATATAGTGGCGCTTTTCCACTGCGTGGTAACGCTTGGTACGGCTCGGCTTAGCTCGCTTCGCTTCTCCACCGCGTGGCACGGCACGGCTCGGCTTTGGTTTTCCACTGCAGTTAGCACCGCATTAAAGTGGGTGGGATTATCGAATGATCGTTGTAATTGTGCCGCCTCTACTTCTCAGCATGTGGATATTTTTTAACTAGAAGCCGTTTGTTTCAAAGGAGGCTGATGGCAGCAAAACAAAATACTGCTAAAAACAAGAGAGTAGGCACTCATACAACAAAGAGCAGATGACGACATCACTTGATTTGCTCGACGGCGCACAAGGGTAAACTTCTCGTTTTCAGCAATGTGTTAGGGTCTCAATCGCTATATCAAGGTCACAAAAGCATATAATGGTAGTGACGATTCTCTCTGAACAATCGGTGATCTGCAGTTTTTACGTCACTGGTGGTACTATTTAAGCGAGCCGTACCAAACCGCACAATGCAGTGGAAAAGCGCCAAAAAGTGAGCCGTACCATGCAGTGGAAACCCTGCTGTACTCGTGTTAAAAACCGAAGCCTCCACGCCTCGATCGCCCTCAGGTGGCTGTCCCAGTATAGCTCATAACCCCGTCCCCCTCCATGTATTCTAATGGATGCGACACAAACTAAACAATCAAATTACACTTCATATAATTTTTCCCCTAAGTTGGCTTCTGTCATTGTAGGCAGTTTTTATCACGATGATTTCATTTCAAGTGTTCGTTTTTTAAATAAGTTTGGTTTTAGTTAGTTATTTGATGCTGTAAAAATGGGGGGTGTGACGTCATGATTGAACGCTGAGATTGACCGCTTCTCCGAGTGAAGTCTTCACTGAGGCACCAACTGACTTTTCGGGAGGATATATATTTCCATAACTGTTTATTTCGCACCGACATAATTAATTGTTCTGCATCTGCGAGAGTGTGGGCGGGCTTTTGATATCGCACCTCTACTTCCTGCTCTCTGCGATGTCTCTAAGATGTCAGCACCATATTCGGACCTCCGGCGGCTTCACTTTTCTTCAGAAGAGAATGAAGTCGCGTCGTCCGTATTTTTTACGGTCTATGGTGGAAACTCGCCAAAGCGAGCCGTACCGAACTGTACCATGTGGTGGAAAAAGCACCATAAAAGGCAAAGAAATTAAAGTGGCAGATTGTTTACACCTCTGATAGTGCTTCAGTAAGTCTATGAAGCCGGACACATTTGGGCTGTCGTGAATCTTTCCGTCTTGATCCTTCCAACACACTCAATAAATACACCACAAATGAAAAAGCATAAAACAATCTGTACAATTTCTGCATAACCTCCCAAGGGCTTTCCCAACTACTGTACTCACTCTTTGTAAAAATGCGCTGGATTGAAAAGAGCTCAAATGAAAACCAAGGAGATGAGACCCCTCATTTCAACATGGCTGCCAGGAATCAAAGTGACCAAAGAGAGGCCTGATCAGCTTCCTGAAGACTGGGCGTGAGAGGAAGACGCCCCGCCCTCTTCCTCTTCTGTGCTGTGGTCTGCTGTGGGCCCCAGAGCGGGGCCGGATGCGAGTGCCGCTGTGGTGGCTGTGGATGAGCTGACGCCGTTGGATGTGCTGATGGAGCTGTGCTGGATGGCCTCGTTCTGTGGGCTGCTGGGAACAGACATCTCCCCACAGCTGTCCTCCTTATCCAGCTCTGAAACACAAAGCCACAGAAGACTGAGACTCTAACAACAAGACAACACAGACATCAGCAGCTTCCACACACACTATGAACACGATGAAAATATTGTCTGTTAATAGTGTTGGCTAATTGTGTGTGTGTGTGTGTGTGGGGGGGGGGTATGTAAATGTTCTGTGTCACGGAATACACGGATGACCAAATACATCTGCCAAAATCAGAGCATCCTGTGTGGGATGTTGCCGTAGTTTCATTAAACATTTTCATTTAGATGTGTGAACATTTTTATTAAACATGGATCTTTATTTTCATTAAAAGGGATTATTTCTGCTTTTGTAGGCTCATTTTGTAAACAAGGAACTAATTTAGACACGCAAACTGGGTAGCGTTGTGATGAGACGTCATGCTTGGCCCTCGAGCTTGCGCATCTTTGGAAGCGGAGCAACGCACAAAGATACAACATTCGCCGTGCACACCGGAAGCGAAATGAGGTCTAACGCGCACTACCGCCCACGCCACGATGATGTCATTTTTGCCGCGCGCACCCTCGCGCTCCTGTCCCTCGAGTTTGGCCGTCCCTAATGGCACACTTCATGTGAACTTTCAGTCTTGTGGACTTGAGGCTGATTTATACTTCTGTGTCGGACCTGTGCTGTAGACTCTACGCCAGGGGTGAGGAACGTTGATCCTGGAGAGCTACTTTCTTGTAGAGTTTAGCTCCAACCCTGAAAAAAAAAACACTCACCTGCCTGTAACTTAAGTAATCCTGAAGACCTTGATTAGCTTCAGGTGTGTTTGATTAGGGTTGTAGCTAAACTCTGCAAGGATCAACATTCCCCACTCCTGCTCTACGCGTCGATTTTCATTTATACTTCTGCGTCCTTGTCTGCATTGATGTTTATTTACACATGCAGAGGGAGCATGTGTACCTTAGGAGGAGTTCTGGCAGACCAATCACAGTGATTGTGCTCTGCATAGAATCGATGCGTTGTTACATTTTTTGGAGAGGTGCACATCAGGGTGTCGTAGCTATGGCGCACACTCGACGCAGAAGTATAAATTGGGCTTTACAATGGCTGGTGCGTGCGCATGTCCACAAGACCCTAGGGTGTCCCATTCGTCATTTAAACTTAAAGAAGGGTGCTCGTGAGTGCCCCCTTTGCGGCTGCTATGCACCCTCGATGCACACTTCTCCTGAGCCTGCAAGACTGTGAGCTATGCAGAGGACTTCTACCCGGGAGTCAAAACGGCATTACGTCATGAAAGTGCAGACTCAGAGGAAGACCGTGAGGGTTTAGGGGGCCATTTAGGACAGGGCCTATAAACCAAGCTTCAGGGTAAAGAAAATGTAAGTTGACACCTGTAGAGGGCGCCGCTCAAACAGACCTTTCAGCTGCACTGCCATTCTGGATCACAGAAGAATAGAAGAATTTTGCTAATTCCTGATTGAATTGGATCCTCAAAGGTCATCAGCAAAGACATTGTTAATAAAGTGAGATTAAATACATGAAGTATATTTGTGTAACTTAATTATTGCCAGTTTGCTTAATATTCTGAGTTTGCATTTCACTGTTTTTTTGTCATTTTGATAAAATCTGTTTTGTGCAAGTGAGATCTACAATCATCATGTTCACACACAGACACACAACACCTCTGCTCTTTCCTCTACATCAGGACAGGATAGACGTCAGTCAATACATGGGGAAACTAACTTACTTGAGTTACTTATTTGAAAAAGTAACTTTAAATTTAAACGTAATGCTTTACCTTACTAGTTACTTAAAATCGTAATCTGATTATGTAACTTGTGTTACTTGTAATGCATTTCTCCAACACTGGTAATTCATTCCTGAGATTGAGACACATTTTCAGCATCATTACTCCGGTCTTCAGAGTCACATGATCCTTCAGAAATCATTATAATTACATTATATACAAAACTGTAATACACATTTTTACAGGATTCTTTGAAATAGAAAGATCAAAAGTTCATTTGGGAATCTTTTGTCACTTTTGATCAGTTTAATGCATCCTTTACATAGTTCCTGCTGATTAATGACGTGAAAGCAACTGATTCAGATTAAAAACATCAGTGTGAAATCAGTCTCCTGCCATCTGTGTCCAAACACGTGATTCACATCAGGGCTTCGACACACCTCTCAACACCAGAGTTGCAGAAAGCATCACAACGGGGCAATTTAGTAGCAATAAAACGGCAAGTGTGCATAATAAATGTAATACATGGCATGCATAATTTTTTCTGCCTAACACAACGTTGTGTTATAGGCTATACAACTGATTGTACCTAGATATGCACAGGACTGGACTTCTTCATATGTTTGCTTTTTCAAAACCCACATAATTGTAATCACTGGCTGTGCACTGGAAGGTCAGCCAAAAAAGAGTCACAATATATTGGTTGTTAAAGAGCCCTGTGTTTGTGTTATAAGACAAACCATGTGCAACTGCATAAGTCAACACCAGTATTTTCTCCTTAAAAATGCAGTGAAAAATATAGTGGGTGAATTATGTATATGATGTTTATTACGATATTATGATGAACTATATGCCTTTCTCCACTAGGTTCTGACCGTTTGTTCAAAGCGTTTATATGGATGCTGACTGAACGGAGAACATGGAGATGGTGAACGGGAACATGGTTTTTGTAACATTACCAACACACTATTAGCTGTTTGATAATGTAGTCAAGCAAAAAGTCTGACGTTGTAGAGAGTGATAAAAATGCAATACCATTCTGATACGTCGACTTGTATAATTTACTCTTCAACTCCTGAATCAGTTTCTGCTTCAAACAAATATGGCTGAATTAAACCAGTGTTTCCACTTGCCATTGTGCAGCGTTTACCACAGTAAAGATGAGCGAGTGGGTTCAGGTAGTTCGAGCTCATGTGAGTGAGTGGAGGCGGGTTAATTTGCATATTCATGGTTCCGCATATACTAAATAAAGCAAAGGGTGTAGAGTTACATTCAAGCTATTTTAAAGGAACTAAGCAAAAAAAAACAAAGAGTAAAAATACTTTTTTTGGATCACTTTTACTCGGGACATGCTAGCTGGCAACATAGGATTCCATTCATTATGCTAAGCTAGCGCGACCCTGCCAAACTAAAACAATGCATTTGCCCTCATATCTAAATCTATGAAAGAAGTTGAATAAGCCCTGTTTCTAAAAACGGTGGAGTGTTCACAGAAAAACAACTTTAAATATGTAATTTTGGTGATTAAAGATGAGTTTTAAGGGATACAATTATTGACTACAGGGGGACTTTGATACTACATATACGATAGTCCAGCAGAAGTCGTGCAGTGAAAATCTGAAATTGTCCTAGTCAGCAACTAATGTGTTCAAAGTAGCAAGATGCCAGTATTGACGATAACTGTGTACTCAAAACATGAAATATCTATATCAATATATCACGATAACCGTACTATTTAAAATGAATAGTAGATAATATGATGCGTAAATAATCCAGCGGCAGAACCTGGTTCCCAAAGTACAATAGGTGGCGGTATTGCACGTTTACGCTGCCGTCTGTCATAAAGCAGAAGAAGATCCTGCTATGCAAAATCATGGCTTCCCATCTTTACCAACAGTGAGAGCAAAAAGGGTGCAAAACCACCAGCCTGTTCACCCACCTCCGTGTCATTCATTCTGCCACTATTCAGAGAGTAAGTTGCAATTGTTTCACTAGTCTTGAAATGGGTAATATACATTAACCTGTCAACTGGTGACACCTTTCTGTGTT
Source organism: Gobiocypris rarus (assembly GCA_023029165.1). Taxonomy (NCBI): domain Eukaryota; kingdom Metazoa; phylum Chordata; class Actinopteri; order Cypriniformes; family Gobionidae; genus Gobiocypris; species Gobiocypris rarus. Next base: position 10,515,166 of record CM040910.1, on the reverse strand, counting down.
TTGTTATATTTACATTCCTTGAGGCTTTAAGTAAAAAAAGTTGCTCAATCAGATAAAATATCTTTAGAGAGATATATTTTCTAGAATTTTTATCCAAAATAGGGCATTATGGACTTTCACATGTAATTTGTTTAATTCATACTCGACACCAGAGGGTGCCCTCGCAAAGAAAGTCCACAAGAGAGAGCCATATAAGTATTAAACTTTTGATGGAAATCCCTAACATGGACAAAGACATCCAGCTATCGCTTTCAATGCAGATAGGGACATTTTGACTGATTAAACATGATAAACATTCAAGCCATCTTGATTTTTTTTCCTATAGATAATGCATATTATTTATAATGCAATGCTAATCAACATAGCCTTTATCACTTATGTATAGAATACTATACAGTAATATAATTTCTGCCTCATTCTGTGATAAGAAGCCACATCAGTTCACAGAAGGAAAATGCTTCAGTCACTCGACTGACGCTATAACACGATTTCTGTCAGGACCACCATCGTCAAAGATGTTTAATTGACTTTTAGCATATAGTTTGGATTGCCGGTATGGTTCTGTTCAGGAAAGAACTCCCGGCGCCTAGCATGGATAAGAGCAGGGAGAGCAGCAATAACCCCCCTTAAGGTAAACAGAACAGAACCAACATGATGTATGCAGATATCATTAATGTTGTTATTTAACGTTTGTCTGGCGATCACCAGACCAAGAGGCTTGATCAATGAGCATAGTTCAAATGACTCTGTATGCAATTGGATAGTCCTTCAACCAATCAGACCAAAGAGGCATGGTCAACGGGCAATGACCCATCTCTTCTCTATCTGTCAGTGTGTTAAACCTGCCAATAGCGTGCCAGGTGGATAAGCCAGTCTGTGATTGGTTCCCGCAAAAGTGTAACGGAAGCAGTAGAAATGAATGTACAGGTTTCCAGACTGAGCTGCAGGGCGAAATCAAATGGCCAGCAGATCCGGCTGGGTTAACACACTCTAATTTAACGTACAAAATAATTCATGAATTTAGTCTGATTCAAGGGGAATTAGTATACCAAATTCTGACTGACAAGAGGAGGAGCTGGGGGTGGAGGAGGGTAAATGAGCTGCGGAGAACGCAATAGCTGCTGATAGAACTGAAGGAGCTTATATATGTATGTGGTGATAGACGTTGTATTCCTATAGGTAGACGGGATCAGCTGATAGACAGCTGAAGCGAGTTTGACTAACGCTTGATTTTGGAGTAAAATATGCTGTTATGTTCATAAATTATATTTTGACGCTGTGTTTTAGTCTCCTCTGAATGAAGGCACATAACGTGGTCTTAAAATGTTCCATAAATCTCAGAATTTTATCATTGATTTGACGATATGACAACAAGCTGCCAATGTTTTCTTTCAAGTCCAAAATGTTTGAAGTACAAAGGCTTCATGAACTATTAAAATGCATTTTAATTCAGATATGCCATTTCTTGGATTTGGGTTCCAAATGGGGACGCAAGTTAACGTTGTTGAAAAGCTTATTTATAATACTTGACCATATTTTCTCTCTCCTGGTTATTTCTTAGGCAGTGTCAAAGAAGTCAGAGTCTCAATTGTTGTAATTGTAGTAAGCAATGATCTAATTCGCTGGCTAAAAAAAGAAAGCAAAACACAAAGATGAATTTGACCGATAAGGTTTTTTATAGATATCGCGATATATCGTTACCATTAATTACTTTGGCCACGATAACTCAACTGTAAAACAGCTGATACAGTGGCAGCCCGCAGTTTAAATAGGAATGCTAACAGATAACTATTTATTGCAATGGTAGTTGCTCAGCTGGCACATGCCCATTGAAAGTATGGAGCCACTGTTGCCTTAGCCTCACCTGATCTGTAATTACCATGTGACTGATCACTCTTGAGCTGTAGTGATGACGTCTACCATCAGGCACTAACTGCTTACGCTAAATAGCCAAATCTAAACCCCCCGATAGATGACGAGAGAGAGAAAGCTCAGCTCTGACCCCGCAAACATCTCAAGTTCTTTCACACCGGATGAGTTGCTGGCATGATTGCGATTAAAGACTTCCCCAGTCCAATGCTTTGTCTTTTATTAATCCCTATGCTTGCTTTGTAACCTTTAATTAAAGTTACAATGTCATTTTAAACCAACATCATCAGGGTATATTAGAGGCTGTAGCGTGCGGCCAGACTCTCACACCCCTCCCTACGATCCCCTTCCTTTCCTGCCAACTACTGCAGCGACAGATAATTACTGCACCTGATTTTAATGATACACACACAGGAGAGCGGCAGAGATGCGCGGTCCAAATGCCACCAGCTGTTCTGCAGTTGCATTGAATTAATTGGCTCCTGATGAGGAAGGGAATGAAAAAAGGCTCTCTCGGTCTGACTCAAAAAGAAATGCAGACTACCATGATAATTAATATAGCTAATGAAGCAAGCACCGCTAAAATGGCACTTGGTAATTAATGCGGGAGTATTAGATTGTGTGTGCGGTTCTGAAGGCTCCAGCTCGGGTGACTTTCTACATGGGGTTGTAAATACCCTCGCCGGCTCCGTGCACACAAGGTTGAACACAGAAAACGGAGTTGGGTTTTCTCCTCTCTTCTTCTGCATGTTCAGGCATCTGTAATTACTCCTAATGGTATTAAGCAGGAAAGGGGGTGATATATTATCATACACAACGTTGCACGCTCCTGAGACCGCTCTCCGCTCACCTCCTCTCGGATCATCTCCACTGTGAGCAGATGGGGCTTGTGCAATGCCAAACGGAGGCATGGCCTGCCCTGTTTGCAGGGCAGCCCGGGTAATTTTCCCCCACCTGCTACCAGGGCAGCACTGCCTGAGAGATTAAGGCCAGAAACATACTTTACTTAAGTGTGCAATCACAAATGAAAATGCTTTGCCAAGCGAGATCTCGTCGGCCATACTTTACACCTGTCCTAAGCAGGCACAATGCGATTTTCTATATATTTCAGGTCTAACAGACTGTAATGAAGCGAACAAGACGGGAGCGTTCAGGTGACCGAATGTGAGCACAGGAAACCTGCACTGACGTTTGCACTTTTTCACCATATTAAGAACGTTCTTTGACAGGTGATGACCATCTGAGGCTTCTCCATCCTGCAATGAATGTGGCACAAACCAGCGTTGTTTACAAACCCGGCGAAGACGGAGCGAAGCTCTACTGTGAGCCTCATTTGCACAGGTGACTAATATATGACCCCTCACGGCATTCGTGACATCGGCAGCATAAACAGGATTGAGGAATGGTTTCGATCATCTCCTTACTCTCCTCTATCTTGCAAAGACCTACCAATGCCTGCAAATGAACCAGCTCCCAGACAACCTAATCTCACCCGAGACAACCATCCCGCTCATAATATGCATGAGACCTGTCAGTCAAGCAGCTTAACAATGCCGTCGCATAATGAACTGCACGGCTGCAGCGGCGCATCCCAGTTGCCAAACTACGCTTCTGTCAGACTCTCCTCTATAATACACTCATTTTGGAAGCAATCATTGTCAATACAAGTCAGCGCTGGGTTACAAAATGAGCCAAACGCAGACACGCACACTCGAACCAACGACGAATCGGCGAATCCAAGCGTTGAAAGTTATGTACAAAAAAAGTGCTTACACACTAGCATAGGCAGCCGCTAAGCTTTAGTGTCTGTTGAAGCCCACAGAAGCACTTCCAGCAAAAGCTTACAAACAGTCACTCCCACAACCGCTTCTCCATCCCTCTGACAACAACTAATTGATATGAAGTGGCTGCATATGGCAGACGAGCCGCAGATCTGCACATTTCACAAGGTGTCATTAAAGCATAACGGCCAAAGAGGCATGTGTAACAAAAGCAGCCCTCGGTTTCTGAATGCCTCTTTATCACTCATCTTAAAGAGGACAGCGCCACATACAGTGGGGATCATTTTGTTAGCCAACATCGCTGTTGAGCAAATATATGAGTCCTCGGCGTTCTGTGGTAATAATGGGACGAGATGAATCTGTGTTATTTCACACTCAGGGCTAGTTCATTTTCCACTCTTCACATTTCATCAAAAACCCCACAGAACACTCATTAGGAATAACACTCATCTGTTATAGTCAAAACTAAATATGTAAAACAAAAAGGAAAGAACAACCCATTAAGCAGAGCTGGCAGTCCAGAGATTTTTACTCATTTTCAAAGAAAGAAAAGCTATTCAGCGAGATTGAATCCTGAGCAAAATTTAACAACTCTTCACCGACTGTGATTGCGGCCTTGTGAATGAAATCTCAGGATACCTAGGGTAGTGTTTCCCAGCCCAACTATTTTACACAGGCATTTTCATAGTAAGTGAGTCGAAAATCCCAGCTCTCTGCTTACTTCCGGTCCAATCCACACTATATTGCCAAAGGTTTTGGGATACCTGCCTTTACATGAACTTTCCCATTCTTAATCCGTAGGGTTTAATATGGAGTCGGCCCACCCTTTGCAGCCAAAACCACTTCAGCTCTTCTGGGAAGGCTTTCCACAAGGTTTAGGAGTGTGTTTATGGGAATTTTTTACCTTTCTTCTAGAAGCGCATTTGTGAGGTCAGGCACTGATGTTGGACGAGAAGGCCTGGCTCACAGTCTCCGCTCTAATTCATCCCAAAGGTGTTCTATCGGGATGAGGTCAGGACTCTGTGCAGGACAGTCAATTTCCTCCACACCAAACTCCCTCATCCATGTCTTTATGGACCGATGCTTTATGCACTGGAGCACAGTCATGTTGGAACAGGAAGGGGTCATCCCCAAACTGTTCCCACAAAGTTGGGAGCATGAAATTGTCCAAAATGTCTTGGTATGCTGAAGCAGATCCCTTTGTGGCTGAGTTGCTGTTGTTCCTAATTACTTCCACTTTGTTATAATACCACTAACAGAATATTTAGTAGTGAGGAAGTTTCACGAATGGACTTATTGCACAGGTGGCAACCTATCACGGTCCACGCTTGAGTTCACTGAGCTCCTGAGCGACCCATTCTTGCACAAATGTTTGTAGAGCGTCTGCATGCCTAGTGCTTGATTTATACACCTGTGGCCATAAAGTGCACTAGACATGCAGACGCTTCTACAAACATTTGTGGAAGTAATTGAAAGTGATAGGAACACCTGAATTCAATGATTTAGAGGGGTGTCCCAATACTTTTGTCAATATAGTGTAACTACTGTCCTATCTAAATATCAACAATGCCAAAAAATGTGAATTGTAAATCGGACACACTGGTTGTGCTGCGTGTGTTTTTGCAATTCTAGTGAGGATAATGCAATACAAAGACATGATTTCTTGTCATTTTTTTTTTAAAAACATTCTTTTATCTCACATTCACAAAATATGATTTTTGTCATTTCACTGTATCATGCTTGATACACACATTTGTAAGGCCTCTAAATTATAAATATGATCAAAACTTTGCTTAAAAATACATTGAACACAATCTGCCTTCTGCTCTGATTAATAGTTTACTTTTACTTAAAAGGCCTTTTAGCATAATTGTAAAAACGTCCACCTTCAGCTCATGGTTCACGTGACTTTATAAAAATCATTAAAGATTTCAAAGCATAAAGTAACTACAAGATTAACTTTCATATTGTTAGTAATATTTCATATTTCAAGATTAACATTTACTGGACTGCACTAAATTAGGTTTACTTGATTATCCAAACAATTTTTTTTAGAAACATCATGTTAAAATGTAAGTATCAAATATGATCCATTAGACTTTTGAGGAAGGTTTATTTGTTCATCTCTCAGTTATCATTGTATTGCACTACATTATATGTTATGCCCCCAAAATAAAAACTACAGAGCTTTGATCATAAAACTAAGCATTTAAATCATCTATCTAAAACATTATTAGGAGATATAGAGTGACAGCTGATATTTATATGCATCATGGTAGTTGACTGTTTTACGATCTTATTGATTTACATAAGCGATTATAATTTCATATTGCACAAAATTGCATATTTTGCTCAGTTTGGGCCTCTGAATAAAACTAAGATGTTTGTCCTCCATATTCTCACTATATCACTCTATATGAGCCATAAAAGCCTGATGTATCAAATATGATACTAAACAAAAAAACACATATGGGAAATTAATTTGAAGTTTTTTAGAATCTGTCAGGTTTTTCAGGGTTAAGAGCACTGAAACATGGCATTAATGGTAATTTAATGTTGTCTCTAATCCAAATAAACGAAATATATGCTCCATAAGCGCTAGATGTAAATCTCAAAGCAGGCACAGGAGTCTGATGCTCAGTGTGGTTTGGTGATGTGGTACTCACGGTGGTATGCTGATTTCTTCTGCAGGAGAGTTACAGGACAGTCTTTATGTGCCAGTAAAAGCTGTTTCAGCTGGGCCACCTCACTACGCAGTAGAGTCACCTCATTCTGGACAGAGAGAAAGAAGCATGTGACCTATCAAGATGAGCAGATTAGTAAGGAATCAACAGAAGAAGATCATTAGCTTGTCTTCATTTAAGCTTTTTTTGGGACACAATTATAGCTGCTTAATGGCAGAGTCCCAGGAGAGAGAAACACAGAGAGAGCTCTCCTCCGTCAGCGAAACACCGGCGCCCATTCTGGTGAGATTTACTCTCGTCTGCCGTTAGGACTCCCATGGGGCTGTGCTGTTCTGCATGCGCTAAAGACAGGCTGTTTAACAGCGAAGGTGACTTTAGCAGGATTTACAGCGAGCTGAACGGGTGCGGAAGAAGGGCACAAGAGCGCAGATTTAAACACTTTCTCTGTTCCTCAGCAACATGGCCGACAGTTAATGCAGGAGTCTAAAAGCGTGCCAGTTTATTTCATTCCATCTGTTTTATCTTGGCATGGTGTGCAGAGCAGAAGCAGATTTAAACACAGCTGCTCCAACACTGTGGCAATGTGCAATACGAACTGCCATCTTCCATTACGGCCACAAAGTAGGCCTCTCTCTCCATCTATTTTTCCACATCAAAACGCACCCAAGACTACAATATTCAGTCATTCAGTATGGGCATCCACTTGATCACAGCAGGCTATTATTATTAGTTACTTGAAAATAACTCATAAGCCTCAGGGGTAACCCTGCTCTCAACGCTAATCGTAAAATAAGACGAACTCAATGATGGTGAACCGGGATGGGTGTTCAATTGACATGTAGATATTTACAGAGCGGTGTGGCCAATGGGTGAGAGGTGGCGAACACATAGTAACTGTAATAAACAGTAAACTGCCTAGCTGTCTGGAATGTGATTGGTCAGTTGTTATCATTCTGTGGTCAAATATTTTATAATGATGCTACAGATTAAGGTTCAGGCAAAGTATCTCCTACATAGCTGTGCTGTTTCTCTGTTTACTTTTCTTCTTATAAAATAAGTAACTTTAACCCTCATCATTCTCAAAACTCATTTTTTATTTTTTCAATTGAGTGTTCATCAGAGTGATCGAAGACCCTAGGACTTTTGTCACACTTGAACCATGAGGAGTTTTGAGATTGAAATTTACAAAAGTAACAAATCCTTCCCTCACGGGTCAATTTGACCCCCATAGGAATTAATGGAATGAGAGGAACGCTTCAGTACACATAGAAAAAACTAAAAATGCTCCAAATTCAAACTAAAAATGCTAAAATTAGTTTTTTTTTATAATGTCTTCACGTGTTTCTAAATGCATACTGAAGAGAAACTGACTTTAGGACCCAGCGGAACAGCTCATCGGCTCCATATAGAGCTTTAAGGAGATCAAGTGGCAAGAGTCATGAAATATGTTATATTATCTTTTTTTCACGAGAGGTTGGCAAAGACACCAAAAGATATTTTGAGCTGAATTAAATTGTGAGTTATTTTGAATTTAAGTTGAAAGAATGTGAAGAATGTGCTTAAATTATCTAGCAATTTAAAGGTAAATAAAATAAAAATAACAAAAAATCTCCCAAAAAATTGCATTAAAAAAAACAGACAAAATTATCCAAATATTTTTTTTTTCTGGGCTAAAAAAAGTATAATTTTAGGGCTTTCTCAGGAAGGATTTGTTATAAAGTGTGAGGGAGGGATGAGGGTTAAATCAATGTTTTACGTAGATTTATTTCTTTGGTGAGCAGAAGTATAAGCAGGATAATGCATATCACAAAAAACTGGGTAATCACAACCCTAATTGATTAAACATTTATGTTACAAAAATTTCTATTTGAAAATAACTTTAACAAATCCTGCAAAAAAGGTTTCCACAAAAATATGAAGAAGCTCAACTGTTTTCATCATAGATAATAATCCTAAATGTTCCTTGAGAATCAAATCATCATATTAGAATGATTTCTGAAGGATCATGTGACACTGAAAACTGGAGTAATGATGCTTACAACATTTTAACATATATTCACATAGAAAACAGCTATTTTAAATTGTAATAATATTTTACAATATTACTGTTTTTACTGTGTTTTGAGACATATAAATCCATCTTTGGTAAGCAAGACTTATATTTTATTTTGTAGAAAAAAATATTCTGAATGATATCAAGTTGCAAATGCCCAGGAAAATTCCCAAACGCTGGTCAATTAATCAACCTGTAATAGGCCAATGTGTTGGTCAGACAAACAAAGGAAGGAAGACCAATTTAACATGTTTTGGTTAATATTTTGCTACCAGGTATTTCAATATTAATGACACGAATATCTAACGTGACATATGGCTTCAGGTCCGGTCCTCCCATTCTGCTTTTAAACAAAAAAAACATCAAATGAAATGTATAAAATCCGACGAATCTCAATTGTCCCCTCTGCTGTTTTCAGAGAGATGTGGTAAGATCAGGCCCGTTCAGGCCATTAAAGTGTTTAATGCGTTTGCAGACCGGCTGCATCCATAAAGACAGCACAGGGGGGATGTTTGGCTCGAGTGTTGCCGTGCGCTGGTCCGCAAACCCTGACACCTCGTTAAAAAGCCAGTTAAGGATGATGTTAACGTAATTGAGCATCATTAGAGCTCTACGCTCCGATCAGCTGGGCCAACGGGGCAGAGAGGGACAATTACACGAGCCCATCAGCGCTGATAAATGTGCTCGTATTAAACACCTTCCCTCCGATGAAACATACTGTCATGCTCGTTTTCAGAGTCCCAAACATTCTGTAATACACCCAACACCCTTCCTCAGCTCTCCATCTGTTTCATGTTAGCTTATTCCTTCATATAACCCACAAATTAATCGCCCTTCCCCCACCCCTTCGCGAAAGCATTGCGCTTTGTTTAAATGGACAAATAAAAAAGACAGCGTGCAAATAAACAGTGGCACATCTCATTAAATTGTCTGGAACGTGCCGACGCTGAGCCACACTCTCCGTTATCAGCAGAGACAACGGTTACGTGAACTGTTTCGAACTTGTCAGTGGCGGATCCTAATTGCCTGCTACAAAACGGGGGTTGAGAAAGAGACGGCTTTCCCTGAGAGAGTTCCAGGGCAGCTCACAAACGCTCCGACAGAACAGACGACACGCTTGTGTGCCGATGACATCTGGAGGAAACGTCTTTATTGACAGGGCCATATCGATGCAGGAGACTCGAACAATCACGCCGTGGCTGTCATGCAAACACACTTCTTAATTTACATTAATGACTTCATCACCATCTTTGTCTGGCTCTCAAACGCACACATTAGTAACTCAAAGAGTCTGTGTGTGTGTGTGTGTGTGTGTGTGTGTGTGTGTACCTGTAGCTGTCCGTTCACGCTGCTCAAGTCTTCTGCTTTCTTCTCCAGACTCTGCACCCAGACTTTCCTCTTCTGCCTGCAGCGAGACGCGGCGGCTCTGTTCCTTTCCAGAAACTTCCGTCTTTTCTCATCGGGGTCCTCGCTGGTGGTTCTCCGCCGCCGCCCACCTGTACTGGTTGTGTGCTGGGCCGGAGGGGCGGGAGACACCTACACGGGCCGGCAATCAAACATACGAGCACAAATCAATTAGTGCTTTTGTTATCATATGTTCAGTTAAAAGCTGCACCTGCCAAGGGTTGACGAGAAAAAGAAAACATACCAGCCATTAACATTTACTGGTTGCACTTTATTTTACAGTATGTGCACTTACAGTGACTTACCTAAGAAAGTACTGGGTAATATGAGGCCACTAAAGGGGTTTAGGTAAGGTTTAGGTGTAGGTTCGGAGTTAGTACCTAGTTATTACACAGTTATTGCAATTACTATAATAAGTACATAGTGTGTACATGAACAGGACTGTTGAATAAACTCAGATACACTTTATTTTAAGGTGTCCGTGTTACCGTGTAATTACATATTTAAGTAATAATAATAATTAACTACATGTACTTACTATAGGGTTAGAATTGGGGTTTGGTTTTCATGTAATTATGCATTATTTATAGTTATTACTACAGTAATTAACATGCATAACAATAATACGACACTGTAAAATGAAGTGTTACTGTAAACTGCTACCATAGTTATTACAGACTATCAAAATATACATTGCATTTGATTAGATGTTTGCAAAATATTAATACACATTTTTAAAGTTTTAAAATGGGGCTGGTTATGGGAAACACTTTAAATAAAGTACAATTTGGTAATCGCAGTTAATGCATTAGGTATCATGTAACTAACAATAAACAACAATTTCTTCATTTATGAGTTTAAAGTCAATGTTATTTCATAAATATATACTACTCTTTAAAGTTTTGGGGTCATTAAGATGTTTTTTTTATTAGAAAATCACACTTTTATTCAGCAAAGGTGCATTAAATTGATCAAAATTTACAGTAAATACGTTTACATTGTTAGAAAAATAATTCTGAGAGTATCGTTTTCACAACAAAAAATAGCAGCATTGCCAATTGCTAATGTTTTTCGAGCACCAAATCAATATATTCAAATTATTTCTGAAGGATCATGTGACTGAAGTAATAAACATTTCACAATATTACTATTATAACTGCATTTTCTATTAAATAAATGCAGCCTTGGTGAGCAGAAGAGACTTTCTTCAAAAACACCAAACCTAAACTTTTGAAAAGTAGTGTACTATTCTTTGACTCATAATACATTAATACTTTTTGTTAACCTGTCTTTCATTGTTAGTACACGATTCCTAATTCTTCTAGGATTATTTGCAAGAGACAGTACATACAGGCGTTTCTGTAGTGGATGTAGCAGGCTGCTGTAGTGACTTGGGCCGTGGCTCCTCGGTCGGAGGCGGGGTCTCGCTGGCCGAGCGGCTCCGGAGGTCGCCTGCATCGCCGTTGGTTACCTGAGGGAGCTGCTGACTGAGGGCCGCCTTCAGCTTCTACAGGTGAGAGTCAGAGGTCAAGTCAACATGTACTGTTAAGCCTGTAATGTCTTTAAAACACGGTCCACTCAAACGGTTTCAATGATAAACTACATCAAGAGAATCTAACAGAAATGATTTGGTTCATCAAGGCACACCAGACCATTCACAACCTGTCTCAAAATCTGATTGGTTGGCTTTATGCTATTTTTCAGGGTTTATGTTTTTTTTTTCATCAGTTTGCTAGAAAATATCTTGTTTTAAGTTCATAGTTTTATGGTATAGAATAGAAGAGTTCTGTTAACCGACCCAGGAAAACAAAGTCTTTTGAATTTAGTATTTTGTCATTACATTGTTTAGAGCATTAAAGAGCAAAACTAATTTTAATTCATATGTTATGCTATGTGCTTGTAAGTCGATAACAGGACTCAGTTGTGTAAAAGATGACATGGATTGACATGTACAGGCAAAAACAATGTTTTTTTCTTTTCATTCACCAATCAATTTTTAGTTTTTAGTTTTTTTAGTTTTTTTACCAAACTTTGTTTAAAGATGCTTCTCAACTAAGTTATTAAAGATATAATGGAAATAAATTGATATACCATTTTACCTTATGCAATATGTTGGTAAAAAGGTGGTTTTCCCATTCAATGTAATGTATCTAAACACGGTCTCTTATGTGTTCTTGGAGCGATGAACAAGACGTGTAATAATGAGAGTAATAGTTGGCAACATTTTCATAATAATATCTAATAATTTATAATTAACATTGATATGTAATTTCTTTCCCTATTCACTAGTTGTGTCTTCCCACAGTGTTGACATGTATTGACATATTGAGGACATGTATGAAATCAATGCCCTGCTTCATAACAAAGTCATATTTTGATTAGAAACCCCATAAAAAAAAATCAGAGATGTTGATTTATAACAAACAATTTGAAAATTAGTCAAATTTAAATTATTATTAAAAAAATATTATATTTCCATAAGAGTGCTAAATTTGATCATTCAGTCATTTTTAAAGACCAAAGAGAAGATGTTGTTCTGGTGAAACCTCAAAACAAATGGAGTCTCTAAAAAGCCCTGAATGTGCTTTTTACAGGACATACACACTTAAAAATGTGACATGTGTGGTGTCAGAGAAATTCACTCAAATATAATGCCCTCGTACGTGGACAGTGGCACTCAGGAGGCTTTAAGCTGAGTTTCGGCAAAATTTTGAGGACAAAAAAGGTCCAGTGTCTATTGTCAATAGTGTAGCGATGTGAGAAGCACAGCTCACACAGGAGTCACTCTCAAATCGAGGAATGTTGGAACTTGAACTAGCTGTCAAAACTTTCAACCTCACACAAAATTCCTATTGAAATGACTGGATTTTCCCTGTGAAAATTTGTTGAACAAAGGTAAATGTGCAGAGAGTAAGAATAACAACTATGTATTCCCCTTTATGTCCAATTTAACATTTACCCACCCTTAAGTGTCACATCCAGAATACCGAGCTGTGATTGGCCACTTGTAGTTCTGGCCAAAGTGTTGCAGTATGCAACAGACTTTATGCCGACAGTCAAAAATCTGCTAATGCGCACAGCGTTAAACTATAAAATCTCCCTCTCTTCAGCAGTTTCGTATACTTCCATCATAACTGCAGTGAAATGAGAAAACATGGTGCTCTCTCTCGTTCTCTCTGGGATCAGGAGGCTAAACTACATTAGAGAGAGGCGAGAACTGAAGATTAGAATAATTAACTTCTGCGGAAAACCAGAGGCAAGGATTAAAACAACATATTCATCACAGCTTTAAACAGATGCTTCCCTCAGAGCTCTTCCACAGGAGTAAGAGCTGTCGTAGCTAATTCACTATTCCCTGGAGATGCCTGTGATTTTCTCTTGTCAGGGAAATCTGCCTTTCCCTGGCGTACTGTAGCGTGTGCAGCATAGAGACCTCAGCGCCAAGAGCTTTTCTCTTCACTATGAGCAATCCCCCATAATGACAACACAAGCACTTGACGAAGTTTAAAATCATTTTTAGCGTTTTGATGATACTCAATATCAATATATTTCGATGTTTATGTATTTGCTCTGAATAGTCACTGCTCTAACATCGAAAAAAGTTAATATATATATATATATATATATATATATATATATATATATTTATTTATTTATATATATATATATATATATATATATATATATATATATTTATATGTATAATATATATACACACACACACAAGTTATCGGTGTGTGTGTGTGTGTGTGTGTGTGTACACACACACACACACACCGATCAGGGATAACATTATGACCACTGACAGCACCTGTGGGATATATTAGGCAGCAAGTGAACATTTTGTCCTCAAAGTTAATGTGTTAGATGCAGGAAAAATCAGGAAGCTTAAGGATTTGAGCGAGTTTGACAAAAGGTATTCCCTGTGGCCTCTCTCAGCAGGATAATGCTCCTGCCACAAAGCAAAAATGGTTCAGGAATGGTTTGAGGCGCACAACAACGAGTTTGAGGTGTTGACTTGGCCTCCAAATTCCCCGGATCTCAATCCACTCGAGCATCTGTGGGATGTTCTCAACAAACAAGTCCGATCCATGGAGACCCCACCTTGCAACTTCCAGCACTTAAAGGATCTGCTGCTAACATCTTGGTGCCAGATACCACAGCACACCTTCAGGGGTCTAGTGGAGTCCACGCCTGGACGGGTCAGGGCTGTTTTGGCAGCAAAAGGGGGACCAACACAATATTAGGAAGGTGGTCTTATGCCTGATTGGTGTATATATATATAAACACAGGGCTTGACATTAACACCCGCCTAACACGCGTGTGTTTCAGCAGTTGCGTGTAACGCAGTCACTCCTACTAGCCACTTTGGCAGGTTGAATTTTATATATAATATATACATTTTTCAATTTAAGTCTTTTACAAAGGCATCTGAAATAATAAACTAGTGCAATGTAGTGTTGTCAAAATTATTGATGTTTTGATACCTATCGATACTGTAATATCTGAAACGCCTCTAATACTCATTTTCCACAGATGAATATCATTGCTGTTACAGGGCTTGAATTTCGGTGTGGGATTGCACATTATTTTACTCATTCCTGCAGATTGAAAGTGCAGCACATAAAGCCGCCTCTCAGCACTAAAGTGAGTTATTTTTCGCTTCTTATTGCACTTGAACAGTCAAATACACACAAAATAATGTCAAAATGCCGGTCTTGACGAGTATTCATGTAAACAACAGTCAGTTATGTGTTAAGTGAATGTAAACAGTTGAGAAAGAAAACGCATGTGTAACAGTATAATGATCCGTGCGTCAGGTCTTAAAGTGACAGCAGCCTAATAAACCTGCTGACAAGTTATGAGATGATATAAAAAATATCTATATGGCTGTTTTTCCCCATGGTATCGGTGTCAAAACTCTTCAAGACTCTTTCTTGCATCACAAACACCTCACCCCCATCCCTGCACCCATCCAACAGTCTGCCTCACCCTTTCCTCCTTACTATCTCCCTTACTCTGTCCCAACAAAAAATCCCATCACGTGACCACGTGTACTGTGTGTACAATGTATGTTATGTTTGCATGTATGCTTTGCAATCTGCATTTCTTTTTTTCTGGAGAGCGTGTGGCGGCGCTTTAAATAGCTGCGGCTCGGAGGCTTGCTCCAAACTCATTTCGTTGCATTGTACTTGTACATGTGTAATGACAATAAACTTGAATCTGAAAATTGTGGCCAGTGAAAATACTGAGTGGCTAGTAACTTTGGAAAACCACTCGCCACAGAGGCTGGAGGGCGAAAAAGTAAACGACAAGCCCTGCATATACACACAATTATCTAAAAATGAAATGTTGTTTAGGAGGAGCATTTAAATAAGCCCGTACTGATTGTCCACCACTATATGAATTATATTTTCTTTTCTGTATATCTTTTATACTGTGAAAAAATTGAAACTATTTTTTTTTTAATAAAATAAAGTGTAATTTCACAAATATTTTTACCAAAAAATCCTTACAAAAACATTTTAAATGACAAATTTTGAGCAATAATGTAGATAAATCATTAAATTAAAATATGTAACCCTAGCACTGTCAAAAAATATTGCTGGTTTAACTTAAAGTAAAATTTTGAGTTAATACAATGAAGGTGATTGTTTTAATCAACAGAAACTCAAAATATTATGTTATCTATTCTAAATCACATAAATTATCTAAGGTGATTTAACAAAAGAAAAAAAATGTTGTGATACCAAATCACAAACATATTTTTTAAAAGTGTAACATACATGCACACAAGAACAGAAAAGCCAGTCTTCAGCTTTACAGATGCTGAGAGGTTATATATCTCCATAGATATTGTATTTTTATTTTAACTGACTAAACCCTTTGGAGGAAGCCATGATGTGCCCCGAAAGCAGTCAACCGCGAGAGTTAACAAACGCGCCCACAGCAGGTGAGGTGTGTAACCATGGCCACAGGGACGGAGGACGCATTCATTTTCATGAGAAAACAAGAAAAGAACATTATTTTAACAGCCATCCTCGGCAGACCAATCTATCTAGCAAATTAGTTTATAGAGCAATACCCTTCCCGAACTCCACGTTTCTACATGACTAAAAAGAAATTATTCACGTGGAACAAATCAAAGAGCTGAGAGAAAGACTGAAAGAGAGCGAGAGAAACAGAGGGACTGAACGATGTGTGCGGGGCCAGTCAGATTCATATTTCATATCTGCCATCGGAGCCCCTTCAGAGCAGTAGCCCTCCATCTCGAGGGTTTTATACAACCATCTGCTCCTTTATTACTTATCTTTATTTTGCAACTAATTAACAGCATAATCTTCTAAATTCAGCAAGTTAATTATCATTATTGTGGTCTTTGCAGCATCATCAGTCCTTGTAAAGTGCCGTGTCTGTGTGGCAGGGGAGCGAGCGAGCAAGAGAGAGAGAGAGAGAGAGAGAGAGATGAGGGGGTGTTTGCTTGACGAGGGCTCATTAGATGTTTTCTGATGAGTTGAGGTTCTCTGCTTGTGTTTCCTGAGGTTATTTGGAGGGTGGGTGCATGTGTTATAAGGGTGTATGTGGTGCTATAGTCTATTTTTATTGGACATTTCGGATATGTTTGCAGACTATATGAACGGCCTCTGTGATTTACACTGCACGTCTCCCTTAAGCCATGAACTTGCACCTGAATAAGCTCTTCTTTTGGCCTTCAAGATATGGGTAACAAAGCCTGCACAATGACACTGTAGGTCTCACCTTAGCTGAACTAACACCTGCATAATAGCAATCTCTTCTCTGGCCTTCAACATGTGATTAATGTTTCAAAACAGACCACGCCACTAATGAGCATTGATAAAAATGTGGATGAGCTAATTAAAAAGAGTTGGAAAGTACCCAACTGTATGTTTTTGGAAAGACCGTCTGAAGATGAAAAGAACAGGCAAACACCTGCATATGAGGTCATTGGTCAAAAACACTATAAAAATGAGTTACGAGGATTGACCTCCACCAATAAAGTCTAAGCTTTGGCATCTGGAACTTCTTGCAATAAGGGAAGACTTTTTCCATGATGGTGCATGTATGCGTGTTATGAATGTTTGGTCATGGTGTAGGTGTGTGTTTGGATGTACATAGGTATAAGTATGCCGCATCTTGATTTGTTTGCATGCATATCAACAAATAGGGTCCAAAACAGGGGTTGAGATTCTAAAGAAAAGTCAAATTTCATAGTAAAACTATTAAAAATCAGGTCACCTTCTGGAGCTTGAAATAAATATTATGTGTCATTTTATTCCAATGAGATCGGATTAAAACACTGATTTGTGGTGTCTGTGATTTTGTTGCTGTAGGAATAGTAATAAGGGTGCACATTTATCCCCTACTGAGTGATAACTTAGGTTAACTAGTTTAATGCCAAATGTCGATCTGTACTTCTTATAAATGAATATTTCCCATATTTAAGTTTGGAAACATTGTAATGTTTTGAAATAAGTCTCTTATGCTCATCAAGGCCGAATTTATTTGATCAAAAATACAGAAAAATCTACAATTTAAAATAACGGTTTTCTATTTTAAAATGCTTTCAAATATTATTTATTTATTACATTTCCAGCATCATTACTCCAGTCTTCAGTGTCACATGATCCTTCAGAGATCATTATAATATGATTTATTATCAATGTTGAAACAGTTTTCTCTTTATTTAAAAAAATTAATAAAATACTGACCTCAAACTTTTGAGCGATCGTGTATATTGTTACAAAAGATTTATATTTTAAATGAATGCTGTTCTTTTTTAACATTTTATTCATCAAAGAATCCTGAAATAATATCACAGGTTCCAAAAAAATATTAAGCAGCACAACTGTTTCCAACATTTATAATAAATTATAAATCCTCATATTAGAATGATTTCTGAAGGATCATGTGATGCTGAAGACTGGAGTAATGATGCTGAAAATACAGCTTTGATCACAGGAATACATTACAGTTTACAGTAAATTAAAGTAGAAATATGTTCTATTATGTTAATATGTTCTGTTTTTCTATAAAGTATAGAAAACCATTATTTTAAATTGTAATACTATTTCACAATATTAAAAAAATGTCTGTATTTTTGATCAAATAAATGCAGGCTTGATAGGCATAAGAGACTTCTTTCAAAAACATAATAGTAATGTTTAAAATAGTAATGTTTCCAAACTTTAGACCGTACTGTATATGTATAATATATTTATATATCGTATGTGTGTGTTGAGTTGATTAGTTAAGCTCGAGAAATCATTAATAAAAAAATGAATGAACATTTATGTTCAAATTTCTCTTTAAACGTGGGAATGGCTGAGCTCTAGATTTCGAGGTTCATGTCAAAAAACCACTACTTGAGCCATCTCTGCTGCTCTGGTTGTGTAAAAATGCACAAACACACTCCAGACAGATGCCCTCTTGTGCCTGTGCTCAAGAACTGCAGTTTGCA
>CM040910.1:10279396-10491896 GCA_023029165.1 Gobiocypris rarus | reverse complement strand
CCTCAAGAACCAATGAGGTTCATTCTTGTGTTACGCACGATTGAGCTTCCTCAAGAACCAATGAGGTTCATTCTCGTGTTACGCAGCACGTTGAGCTTCCTCAAGAACCAATGAGGTTCATTCTTGTGTTACGCAGCACGCTTTGAGCTTCAGTAAGAACCAATGAGGTTCATTCTTGTGTTACGCAGCACGCTTTGAGCTTCAGCAAGAACCAATGAGGTTCATTCTTGTGTTACGCAGCACGCTTTGAGCTTCCTCAAGAACCAATGAGGTTCATTCTGTGTTACGCAACACGCTTTGAGCTTCCTCAAGAACCAATGAGGTTCATTCTTGTGTTACGCAACACGCTTTGAGCTTCCTCAAGAACCAATGAGGTTCATTCTTGTGTTACGCAGCACGATTGAGCTTCCTCAAGAACCAATGAGGTTCATTCTTGTGTTACGCAGCACGTTTGAGCTTCAGCAAGAACCAATGAGGTTCATTCTTGTGTTACGCAGCACGTTTGAGCTTCCTCAAGAACCAATGAGGTTCATTCTTGTGTTACGCAGCACGTTTGAGCTTCCTCAAGAACCAATGAGGTTCATTCTCGTGTTACGCAACACGTTTGAGCTTCCTCAAGAACCAATGAGGTTCATTCTTGTGTTACGCAGCACGCTTTGAGCTTCAGCAAGAACCAATGAGGTTCATTCTTGTGTTACGCAGCACGCTTGAGCTTCCTCAAGAACCAATGAGGTTCATTCTCGTTACGCAGCACGCTTGAGCTTCCTCAAGAACCAATGAGGTTCATTCTCGTGTTACGCAGCACGTTTGAGCTTCCTCAAGAACCAATGAGGTTCATTCTCGTGTTACGCAGCACGCTTGAGCTTCCTCAAGAACCAATGAGGTTCATTCTGTGTTACGCAGCACGTTTGAGCTTCAGCAAGAACCAATGAGGTTCATTCTCATGATACACAACACGTTTGAGCTTCAACAAGAACCAATGAGGTTCATTCTTGTGTTACGCAGCACGTTTGAGCTTCCTCAAGAACCAATGAGGTTCATTCTTGTGTTACGCAGCACGCTTGAGCTTCAGCAAGAACCAATGAGGTTCATTCTTGTGTTACGCAGCACGTTTGAGCTTCAGCAAGAACCAATGAGGTTCATTCTTGTGTTACGCAGCACGTTTGAGCTTCCTCAAGAACCAATGAGGTTCATTCTTGTGTTACGCAGCACGTTTGAGCTTCAGCAAGAACCAATGAGGTTCATTCTTGTGTTACGCAGCACGTTTGAGCTTCCTCAAGAACCAATGAGGTTCATTCTCGTGTTACGCAGCACGATTGAGCTTCAGCAAGAACCAATGAGGTTCATTCTTGTGTTACATCAAGTTTGAGCTTCCTCAAGAACCAATGAGGTTTGTTCTTTCATGTCAAGCTGATTTGGCTGAGCTTTGGTTTATATTCTCTGATCAATGTTTATATGTGAATAAAACCATAAATTCAATATGTTCATTATGATCAAATTGGAACTTTGCAGGATTGTAGATCTTAAGAAACAGGATTGGGCACCCCTGATGTAAAATGATTGCACAGGAGCTATTTAAGCACGATAAAGAAAGAGGAGTGCGTGTGTGGGACACTCACAGGAATGGCAGTAGGTATGTGTACGCTGGAGCTGGCGATGGTGGCTGGAATGGCGACTGGCATGGTCTGACCGTTAGGCAGCTGCAGTAGAACCGGAAACGTGCCAGACACCGGGCTGAAGACAGAGAGATAGATGGGTGGGGGGGGGTAAACAACATTGTAATATTAGACGTAACATTAACATAATTGTAATACAGAATTTAAATACAAATAAATAAGCTACAAAGACAAGCTACAGCATCATGCTTTAAAGTCAATATGAAACAGCATTAATACGAAATTTTCCTGAGTAAAACAGGATATTCAATAAGTTTCTTTTCTATTTTTTTATTTATTTAACTTTTCCAGTTATTTGCTATTGTTGCCGTAACTCTTTTTATTTTAATGTTAGCCAATGCCAATGTTAACTATAAATTACATAAAAAGATGGCTATTTGGCTTTTGGTTATGGAGCGACTTCAGGGTAAAAGGAAAGCTCAGGCGCAGGGCAAGCTATTACATTTTAATTAAATATTTCAAAGGCAAACATAATTTTTTCCCTTTGTGGTGAATCGTGCACAAAAATTTATTAAAAAGCAAATAGTGTCAATTGTTTTGTGTTCATGTTGACTTTAAGTGATAAGTATTGAACATAAAAAAACGACAGCATGAATTTTCTCATCAGTTGGAGTGTGAAACAAAACAAAAGGCTCAAATAAAACCTGTCTGATGGTCGAGAACATATCAAATCTATGATGTGAAAGTAAAGGAACATGGATCACAAACAACTGAAACTAAATCATAAATTCTCCAAGTAAATGACTGACCAAAATGAAACACCGAATGAGGCGCTAAAGGAGAAAATGATGTCAAACTAGGAGAGAAACAGAATAAATAAGTAACGTTTAGAAGTTACTTACACTATCGGTCTACTAGAGGATGGGACCTGGGTTATAACAGAGCTAGATGTTGGAGATGGGAGAGCTTGCTGAATAACAACACCAGCCTCAGAGCTGGCCAGTAGTACATTTGGGACTTGGAGGGAGGCAGGACGGACTATAGTGGAGGGAGGCAGAGAGGTCGGCTGCAAAGAAACCTCCTGAAAACACCACACGAGAGCCAAGCTGCATCAACCACTCACACAAAACTACACTTCTGACTGTCCATCACTTGTCTGAGACTGTTTCTGACTGAGCTAGTAGCCTTTACACCACAGGAAGCACATGCATGATTCATCTATGAATTATGATACCACAATTTGTTGAATGACAGAGCATTTAGAGACAGCTGAAAGGAGAGAATGACTGTTCTATGATATACTCTACCATTCAATGGTTTGGGGTCTGTACGATTTTTTTATGCTTTTGAAAGGAGTCTCTTCTGCTCACCAATGCATTCATTTGATCAAATATACAGAAAAAACTGTAATATTGCAAAATATTATAACAATTTAAAAGTGTAATTTATTCCAGTGATCAAAGCTGAATTTTCAGCATCATTACTCCAGTCTTCAGTGTCACATGATCCTTCAGAAATCACTCTAATGTGAGGATTTGATGCATAATTTCAATTTTGTGCTGCAGATGCTTAATATTTTTGTGGAAACTGTGACAATTTTCCATGATTATTTGATGAACAGAAAGAATATAAGTGTGTGTATCATCATAAATGTCTTTTACTATCACTTTTGACAATTTATTGCATCTGTGCAGAGTAAAAGCTTCTTTTATTCGGCAAGGATGTTTCTTTTGTTTAGTAAAAAAAAAAAAAAACTGTACTGACCTCAAACTTTTAAATGGCAGTGTAAAAAGTAAAAGGTTACACTTTATTTTAAGTTGTCCATGTTACATTGTAATTATACATTTAAATACTGAGTACTAATAATGAACTACTAGTGTTGTCATGATACTGGAATTTAACTTTAATGCGATAAGGAAATAAAAATCTATTTTCTATACAATTGCATTTTCGATACCACAGGGAAAACTGCCATATTGATAATTTGGGTAATTTAGTAGCAAAAGCTTTTATACAGCAATCTCTGAACTAAATTTACAAATAAAAGACAAGTAATAAAATTACTTGTATACAAATAAAAAGACAAAAATAAAGAGACTAATGAAATAAACACAGCTATAGTTTTTCAGGTGGGTCTGACAGTATATTCAGGTAAGAAATACTACAGAAATTATATAATCAAATGCAACAACAATACTAAATAGTCTTCTTTGAAAAAAAAAAAATAAGTTTAAAGTTACATAAGTTATTTAGTTCTGAGCAGTGAGTAATTTTCTCTTTGTCTTTAGTTGTTTGATTAACCTGGCAGACAGCAGCAGGTTTATTAGGCTACTGTCACTTTAAGAGCGAATGCACAGATCCAATATACTGTTACACAACACCAGCGATTTCTATGTTCCAAAATGGTATGCGTTTACCTCCTGAATACTCACAAAGATGGGCATTTTGACATATTTTGTTGTGTATTTGACCATTTAAGCGTAATAAGTAGGGGTTTGACGAGATGTCGTGCCACGAGATCACGCGAGACTAAACTGTGACCAGCTGTCTCACATCATAATGTCATGACCTGGTCATGTCGGAGTGTGAGGGTGAAGTTAGGACAGAATATGCCAACGCTACGTTTACATTACGCCTCCATTGTTTTGAGTTTTATAGAAATAAAAACCATTTAATTCAGGTGGATAACTGTCACTTTAATTCAATCATCTCATCCAAGCTGTTCGAATCATACATAGTGCTGTGGCGGAGCATTCGTTGCACAACAGAGCATCAGACAATTGTCTTATATTTTAAAATGCGCATTCAGCACCACTGCTCCCTATTCACAGAGTACGCACGATCGCGAAATTGAAAGTGAAAGTAAACTCGAGCGGGCATTCAAGCGTGATTTCAATACGTTACTGCTGTTTGAAAGCAACTCCCTGAGGCATGCGAATATCTCCCAATATGAAAACTAGTTTCAACCATCTCTTGGCTTTGTATCATGCCTGAAGAAAAATTAGGTCTCTATTTGCACTTTGAATATTGAGTACTTTGAATATATGGTTATTGTTTGCTATTAATATCTATGATCAATTTGTGGGAAGGAGTTCAGTTAGGAGGTCAAAAGAAGCTCATGTGCATATGATAATTCATACTCAGAAAGTAGAACTGAAATGACATTAAATCACAAGATGATGAGTTAAAGCATTTCAAATACACCTGCAAACAATTATTTAATCAGTGAAGATTTCTTAAAAATACAATGTAAAAATCTCATCTAGTTCTTGTGAACCCAATCTTGTGTCTCGTCTCATGAGTTAAGTGTCTCGTCATACCCCTTGTAATAAGCCAATAAAAATAACTCAATTTGGTACTTGCGAGCTGTTTGAGAGGCGGCTCTATGAGAGCACCACTTACTATAGATCAGAGCGTGTGCTTTTGGTGTGAGCGCGAAACCTGCACGAATGAGTACAAATAACCCCGCACCAAACTTCAGCCCCTGTAACACTGTTCAGCCGGAGCGGATGAGACGAGTGAGTGAGAGGAGGCGGGTGTGTGTCACTCACTGTCGGAGAGGAGAGAGAGCGAGAACAAGCAGCTGCCGTCAGAGTATCAATACTGCAGAAAATGGGTATTGGAATCGTTTCTGATATTTCAGTATCGATACACTATCGAAACACTATTAACTAAATGTACTTACTATAGGGATAGGGTTAGTTGCATGTAATTATGCATAAATTATAGTCATTACTAGAGTAACTACATGTAACGTGCATAACAGGGACACAGTAAAATAAAGCGCTACTGAAATAAGTACCGCCATCTACCGCAGAGGTTTATTCTCAGCATTTAGAGTTCACATTAGAGCTGAAAAGTAAAAATGATGCTTCTAACACAGTGCTCAAACTGAATGTTTATTATTATAGATGTTATAGCTTAAATTTTTAATCAGAATCATTATATTGGCTGAATTAGGAAGGAAGTTCCAACTTTCTCACACACTCTGTCCGACAAAGAGATTTTTTCATAGATGGTTCATCACTGATTTTTTTGGTAGATCTATGAAGAATTGCATTTTCCTCTAAAACCAAGGAGCTCCAGGGCAAGCTAAATCAAGCACCTTTCACGGGTAGATTGAGGGGAGAAGGCGGCCACATGAATCTGGACTGCTAACACAAAGGTTGTAGGTTCAAACCCAGGTAGGGGAGACCCAGGAACCAGAAATTACTGATAACACAACTATGCACAATGTGAGCCTAGGATCGTCCCGGGTGGATTTAAAATCCAAATTAGTTGCTTTGCATTGAAAAAATGCCTACTAAATGACAAGCACTAAGTAAGAATGACCTAAAATAAGTCCTAGCCATTCATGCAAGTGCTCATGTTGCTGTGTGTAAGGCAGAGCCCTGTGTCTCACCTTGTCGTCAGTGGTGGTAGACTCGGGGTGGGGAAGAGGACTGTTTCGGTGGGGCTCCATGGGTGCGTGCTCCTCTATCTTGTTTCGAACAACAGGAGTCGCAAGGGGAGACAAGTCCAGAGGCAACTGCAATAACCACACATTCATCAAAGTTTGATTATCCATTCAAATCACAAAATTCCATGAGAATTTAAATGGATTTTTAAATGTTCAATTAAATTAGTTTCATGAGTTACACTTTGATGGAAGATCATAAATTAATCACAATAAGACCGACATTTAAAGGAACACTCCAGGAAAGCTTATTCAACATCTTTCCTACATTTAGATATGTGGGAAAATGCACTTTTGTCACGCAACAGAGATATCACGCAACACATGAAGTTTGGGGATTTCATGTGTTGTGTGATATCTCTGCGCCAAGTAGCAGTGCTTCGCCTGTGCTTCCCCCTAATATAGTCCCAAATCTATATCTGCCTAGGAAATCACCTAGTCTTAATCTGCATGTACTATTTGGACTCGTTGTGAATACGCAGGCGACGAGAAGTAATTAGGTGGGTTTTTTTGTTGTTTTTGATAACTTTTACTCTGAACATGCTAGCTGGCAACATAGGATTCCATTCATTATGCTAAGCTAAGCTAGCCGTAAGTTTTAGTTTGACCCTGCCTGCACTGAGACAAAAATGCATTTTCCCACATATCTAAATGTAGGAAAGATGTTGAATAAGCCCTATTTCTAAAAACGGTGCAGTGTTCCTTTTGCTACAGTGCTTATAAATCCCTCTCGCACCTACACTGCTGAATCAAAAGTTTGGTGTCAGTAAGATTTTTTTTTTAAGAAATTAATAATTTATTCAGCAAGGACACATTAATTAAATCAAGTGACAGAAAAAAACATTTTTAATAAAGTGTATCAACGTATCCACCAAAATATGAAGCAGCACAACAGTTTTCAACATTGATAATAGTGAGAAATATTGTTTTATGAGCAGCAAATCAGCATATTAGGAGGAGGATCATGACCTATGACAAGAGCAATGATTAGGGCTGGGTATCGCTTTTGAATATTAACGATTCTGATTCTTCTATAAATTGCAATAAGGAAAAGCAACAACAACATAGATATCATTCACATTTGTTCAAAATATTATTGCAAAACATTTAATTGTATCTGAATCCCATTAACAGAAATCAACAAGCTAAAGGACACTTACACAAGGAACTTTTGCCTGGGGTTTTAAAAATAGCATAAACAACTAGCCTAACTAATATACATTTCAAGCATTATTAAAGACACTTATTATTAAAAATAATAATAATAATAATAATAATTAGCAATCACAACAAATAAATACAACTGAAAAAATACGATATGATTGAAATATGTTAATATTTTCCAGTAAATTCAGCTTTATCATCAAAGGAATACATTTTAAAATATATTCAACAGTTATTTTAAATTGTAATAATATTTCACAATATTACTGTTTACTGTTTTTTAATCAAATAAATGCAGCCATGATGAGCAGAAGCGACTTCTTTCAAAAGCATGAACAAATCCAACCGACCTCAAACTTTTAAATGATAGTGTATTTGCAGAATGATCATATAAATCTCAGAATAAAGGGACATCTTTACCTTTTTAATGTCGTCCTCCGTGGCCTTTTTAAAGTCATGCTCAAACGGGCTGGTGAGCTCGTTAAACAGCCCGACCTCCTCGCAGTTCTTCAGGAAGCGGTCGGCGTCGGGCGCCTGGTCTGCAACCGCAGCCAATAAAGCCATAAACCCACGGAGAATAAAAGCTTGTGTTTGTTGCCTTTTATTGTGACGATCAGGTGACTCACCTGCGATGATGACGCTCTCATTGCGAGCTGGACCAAATCTCAGGGTCATCTCATGCTTGTGTTTATGCACCGCCAGGTGGTCTTCATTTGTGAATCGCTGTTGCAGAGAGACACAAAGCATAAACAGTAATGTGAAAAAGAAAATGTGCAGCAAGCATTTTACTTAACTGCAGTGTTTATTTAAATATATGTTAGTGTGTAAGAGTGGTGACATGCCTGTCCGCAGCCAGGAGCTGTGCAGAGGAACGGTTTATCATCACTCATATTCACAGCTTCAGTCTGCCACCTGATAACATGGGGAAAACGTCATACAAACCGGGAACTTTTCATTTCTCAACATAATAAGGGCCCTATGAATTGCGGAGTCCAGTCATAAAAACATAATTTACTGTATAACGTGGAATTTTACGGAATTTGTAAAGTTTTTGATGAATAAATAAAGCACTTTTTAAATATGAATCCTGTGACGCTCCTGGTGTTTTCAGCCTCTGCCTGCATGAGGACATGAACGCATGAACTTCATCTCCAGAGTCACTTCATCAGCCGTTTAACATTGCATTCGACAAAAGCTATCATCATATCATAAACACACAGAAACTCAAAGCTCTTCATGGCAACCCACAAAATAAAAGTTGAAAAATTGTGACAGAAATATATTACAGTAGAATTTAGCTACGTCTCAATGTAATTATAATACTATTAATAAACATATAATATTAATAAATTATTGTTTGACCAAAAAGTTTGTTTAATGTGATTAATGATTATGATAAGTGAATATGATTAAAAGATAAATAAAAAATAAATGTGTTATGCCTTCATTTGATTGCCAGAATTGGTACCTTTTCTTTCTTTCTTTCTTTTTTTGAAAGAAATGCTTTTATTCTCGATTCATTTTAATAAAGTGATTTATTTAATAAAGTTAAGATTTACATTGTTATATTTTGAAAAAAATATGTTCGTTTTAATTCATCAATAAACCTTGAAAAAGTATCACAGTTTGAAAAAATGATGATAAATCCAGATAAATATTAGTGATTTCTGAAGGATCATGTGACACTGAAGACTGGAGTAATGATGCTGAAAATTCAGCTTTTATCACAGGAATTAATTATATTTTAAAGTACATTAAAGTAGAAAACCATTATTTTAAATTGTGATAATATTTCATAATAGAAGTTTTTTCTGTATTTTTTATCAAATAAATGCAGGCTTGGTGAGCATCAGATATGTTCTTTCAAAACATTAAAAATAGTAATGTTTCAAAACTGTTGACCAATCTGAATCTGTTTATCAATCAGTATTAATCCATAAGCATGAGCAACAACGAGTATTATTCTGCACTACTGTTACTGAACTGGTGTGGTTTCAGACCAAGCTGACATGGATTTATAAGATTAAAAGTAGAACAACAGGCATCATGCATCACTACCTGTATAACGTAAGGTGAATGACATTGGTGTCTATGTGTTTATCAAACCCTTCAAACACTCACATCATGCAATAGTAAATGTGCTCTAATGGTCAGTCAGATAGCAGCACAGCCTATTGTCACATTCATCTTCTAAACATCACTGTTTCTATATTATCACACAGCCAAACTTAAAGCGTCCGTGTCTTTAACCACAAACCTGCGTTTATTTAGTGTATTTCCAGCGACGGCGGAGCTGTATCAGCACTAATAACGGATTGTTTACATCAGTCTCAGCAGGCTAATCAATGCTCAGCTCTCATTCATTTCAATGGGACCGCAGCTAGCTGTTAGCATGCGTCGCCATATTAATAACAAAGAAACACCGACAAACTCTCAACATGTCATAAAGCTGCGTTTTTATTGTGTTACATATTCAGACTATTCTACTAGTCAAGCGAAAGCGTGTAAAAAGGGCGTGTCTGTTTATAAATAGTGCGTACTTGATGCGCTTACTCACCCGCAGGCTGAACCCTGAAGAGCCAAAGCCCACTTATACCAACTCTCGCGAGAATTAGGAACTCCGTCAAACCCAATACACACGTGCTCTAACACTCGCGAGACGTAGGTACACCGCTCGCCCAAGAGCCAAGCCCTTTAAACTCTAATCTCGCGATAAATGTGAGCTTGAACCCTTTAGAGCGAAAGTTATTTTGGTGAATCTTTTACATATAAAACATGTAATACATGTTTTTAAACTCGTTCTAAATCAGATTTAATAATTGATTTTGTAATATAATGCTAAATATTTTATACCACCAAAACGATAATACAAATAAGGTCCTATAAGTTAATATTAGCGAATTAATTTATGAGCAAAACATTTGTTACAGGCTTCATTATTAACCTTTATGTTCATGTTATGGTTAGTTAATAAAAATACAGCTGTTAATTCAGTTCAGGTACCATTAAACATTACCAACAATATATCATATCGTAATGTATTAGTAAACGTTGAAATTAGTATTTTTCATTGTTAGTTCATGTTAGCTAGTTTGAGTTTTATGTACTTCACTCCAGAACAAAAGTTACATGTATAAGCATTTGAATATAAAAATGAAGCAGACACCACAGAGTAACGGTAAACGGTGATCTAAATTTATTTAACGCAATTTACAAATGCAATTGTGGCTTTTAATTGGCTTACAACCAATTGCTATTAAATGTACAGTCCATTAACCAGCAGTTTAACGCCTGCAAACATCTGAGTGGACCATTCACACACTCACACACTCGATGTACAGAAAGTGCTATCAGGTTCTTTATTTCCATGATGAAGTTCAGGTGGATACTCCGGTAGCACCGATGGAGCTGTTGCTGTTCTTATTTAATGGGCATGAACCGGATTATGGGGGTTAAATAGTTAAACAATATTTAATTGTTACATGATTTCTTTTAACACAGTGGACTTCATACTTTTATCTCCTGCAGAGGCCGACAGCAGACGTTTTGGTAGCAACAGCAAAAATACAGTCATAACTGCACTAAATGTGTTTACATATCTAGCAGATTTTCACATGGCGAACAGGATCAGGAAAGCCACCATCAAACAGAAGAGCCCCATGGCTTCAGACAGAGCAAACCCCAGGATGGCGTAAGAGAAGAGCTGCTGCTTTAGAGACGGGTTCCTGCAACATAAAGAAAACACTGCGCTTTACTACAAATTACATGTTAAGATATTTGCAAGCAGTTTTTATATTCTTTGAAACTAGTAGTTTCCATCCCAAGTTGTGTCCCTGCACAAAATTAGAATATTGCATAAAACACTTGTGAATAAAGCACCGTTTCCATCCCATGTGCTCAAGAGAAGAATACGTCACTTCCTGAAAAACCAGTGCAAAATATCTGTAATAAAAATGGAAGTTGCTACAATTTGGGAAGACACTGTGGCTCTTTTTTCCTTCATCATAACGTGTTAAGAAACACAATAAACGCGGTCTTGTGATCTTACGTCCGGAAGACAGACTTTAGCCCTTCTGAACGATCAAACCAACATTAAAACTTAAGATGCTGAGATGCGATTGGATAACTGGACTAACCAGCGGACCAATCACATCCTCTGATGACTTGACTGTGTTTTCATCATAGTTCAAGCATGTCTTGAAATCTTGAGATTGAAAAATTATCTTTTTCTTGGAGAAAAAGAAAAATCTGCCCCAGCTGAGACTTTATATAGACACACATGCCCTAAACATGTAATGCTTCTTAATATTTTTTTTGTAATTTATTTCTTTTACAAATGTTTCACATATAATTCTTTGAACATTTCCATAAGATCATGAAACCATAAAATAAAAACATAACATAAGAAATAAACATAATTACAAAAAACTAGTATACATGTGTAGCTTTTTGATAATAATAATACGAACTTTACAATTACATAATGTTTCATTTTTTAAATAGCCTAAACATTTCAATGGTGGCTGTCATAAAAACTTGACAGATGTATTCAAACATGCATTAAATATTCAAGAACATATGCATATATTTACCAAAATGCTCTTCTCTAGAGTTAAGCTGGCTATTGAGTTTATGGTCACTGAATATGGTTTTTCTGAGGTAAATGTTACGTGACACTGTCAAAACACATTAAACAGCGCCAAACTGAATTCATTTTTTGAATTTCATAGTAAAATGGATGTCATTTGAAATCTGAGACTGAGCACAAATACTATTGCGTTCGATTGGATGGGAGGCGCACTACAACGCTCCGTTCATTCATCGTTCTTGGGATTTAAGAATCAATATCAGTTCGTAAATGAGAAGTGATCAATTTTTTTTCACCCAGCCCTAATCAGTAGTGTATAAGAGTGTACAATGCTTCTGACCTGGCGTATCCGATGATAAGGCTACCGAACACCGTTCCGATTCCCGCTCCGGATCCAGCCACTCCCACGGTGGCAGCTCCGCCCAATGAACTTAGCAGCGGTGTCGATGTCGCGGCTCACGGCGCTGGTCTGGAAGCTTCTGAGGGCCACCTGAGTGAAGGGCGACTGAGGCAGGACAGCAGCACTGACCTACAAGAGCAAGAGAGGACTCACATGACCTCTGCACGACCCTAGTGTGCTCAGCCTGCCACCTATCGTCCTTTAACAGCAACAGAGCTAAAACACGGTGTCAATATGACAATCACATTTCTCACCAGAAGGAACAATTATAAAGTTTATAAGAAGCATGAGAATTTATTACCATATAGGGTTAGTTCACCCAAATTAAAATTCTGTCATTTGCTCACACTCATGTCGTTCCAAAACCACGAGACTTTGGTTTATCTTCAAAACACACATGAAGATCTTTTCAAAGAAAGCTGAGAGGTTTTAGTCCATCCAATGAAAGTCGAGGAAACCAAAACTTGGATCATAAAGGCGTCATAAAATGAAAAATCTTGAAGTCTTGGGAACAGATATGATCACTTAATATGATGAACAGATATAAGTTAGGCTTATCCAAAAGATTCATGGGCTTGGTAAGACATGAGGCTGAGTCAGAAATTTCACTATTCCTTTAACTAGTGGATCAGAAGAGCCCTGTATCAAATCAAGTTGATAAAGTTGACTAATGATGCTTTGGATGGCAACTTCATTTCAAACACAAAGCATGATATTTAAGCCTGCAAGTAAAGAGTTATCATAAAAAAGGAGATCAATTGAGAGGCAAAAGCAGGTTTGACACTCACCTCTGGTTTGGCCTCTGGTCTGGAGAGTACAGCAGCAGAAAGGGGCCTGTACAGGGACCTGGAGCCCGCACGCACCTACAACACACAAAAACACACTGACTTTATAATACAACGACCTAGACAGCTGTCAAAAAAGGGGTGAATTCGAAAGAAACCGTATTGAATGGTTTTCTGAAAGGCATGTAACAAGCAGGTTTCAAGAAATGTGTCTTCATATGGGACAGATCCATTAAAACCCCTAAACAAGTGTATAATGCTGAGCATCAACAAACTGTCTGGCTGTGTTCACACTGCGAGACTTAGAGCTCATTCGGATGTATTGCTCAGATCCGATTTGTTGTTTTAAAGGAACACTCCAGCGTTTTTAGAAATAGGGCTTATTCAACTTCTTTCCTACATTTAGATCTGTGGGCAAATGCATTGTCTCAGTGCATGCATTGTTTTAGTTTGGCAGGTTCGCTAGCTTAGCATAATGAATGGAATCCTATGTTGCCAGCTAGCATGTCCCAAGTAAAAGTGATACAAATTAAACCCCCCCCACCTAATTACTTCTAGTGGCCTGTGTATTCACAACGAGTACAAATAGCGATGCAGATTAAGACTAGGTGATTTCCTAGGCAGATATTGATTTGGGACTATATTATGGGGAAGCACAGGCGAAGCACTGCATTCATTATGCTAAGCTAAGCTAGCGGCGAACCTGCCAAACTAAAACAATGCATGCACTGAGACAAAAATGCATTTGCCACATATCTAAATGTAGGAAATATGTTGAATAAGCCCTATTTCAAGTGTTCCTTTAAATGCGGTTAATATCAGATTCCAGTGTGAACCGATCATGGTCCTGCACTGACCCGTATGCGCAGAAGAGTGTTAAAAAGACGTCCCGCAGCACGCGGTCATACGGAAGTAAACACAGAGGACATTAAAGGGGGACGTCTAATGCCATTACATTCATTCTGATTTATTATTTACACTGTTAAAGAGTTGATTCTCATGCTAAACATGGTCAAAAGTTTCTATCAATTATTTGAACGTATGACAGTATTTCTGTGCCAAATACACTCCTTCGGGATTTGCATGTGTCGGAAAGTTTTTCTCGAGTATGGTTGTGAGGGAACGATAACTTTGTTCAGCTTCCCAAAGAACCCTGCGTTAGGGAAACAGTGGATGCAGTTTGCTTCTCCAAGGAAGCAATGGAGCTCTGCAAGTGTGTGTGTTTATTCCCGGCATTTTCGGTGAGGAACAACACAACGTATAGCGACTGTCGCGGAGCCCTGGAGGCCAAAACACCCATAGAACTGCAGCACAAGCCTGACCATTATAAAAAAATGTGAACAAGATGCAAGTTTTGGGCACTTGTGATCCATATACAGCACCTGCTGCAGTATTTCAATCAATAAAAACAGCGGGACGTTTTTAAAACGCTTAATGTAAAAAACACTTAAAGGGTGAGTTGCACCAATAAAGATTAAATGAAGCAAAGTTTAACGCTAATCAAGGATTTGTTGATCCAGGTGTTGTTATTACAAAATCGACTTCATTTTAAACACAGATTAACCATTTAGAAAGACCGTTAGAATTACAGTTCTGATCGATGAACCGACGCCAGGCTAAAGAATCCTCATTAGTGCAACACTATAAGTGCTTTAATGCAATGTAACAGTGATATTAAAAGATTAAATTCAGTTTACACATTTTTGATGATGCATTCTATATAGGCGAGCAGACGAGCCAAGAACATGAACGCAACTCGTTTTCTTTATAATGGTATTTGATTGGAAAAACACTTAAAGGCAATTCTGAGATTTGTTTCTAAACACATTAGAAATGTTAGAAATGTATTGTTGAAACACATTAGAAAGACTGTGAACTATGTAGTACTGAATTCAGAAGTTAGACCGTTAAGAAGTTTTTCACCTTTGCTGTGTTCCGGATTTTTTGGCCGGGGTTAAAGCGGTGGCTCGATGAAGCACTGGAGCCGCTTGGCACATGGCCCCGCCCCCATAACCAGAGCACATTCGCATCAGTTCACCCGCTAGATCTCGAGTTACTGTCAGTACCGTTAGTTACTACAGCCTACAACTTACAAAACAGCCTACAAAACAAAAAAAGACGAAATCAAGAAGAGGTGGATTAATTTTGTGAACAGCTACTTTGATGGAGTGCTGAGGATCACCACCAACACCTGCCTCTGCAGTGTCTTTACACCGGATAGTTTTACAAACTTTCATCAGCAACAACTGGGATTCACTGATAATCCGCTGCAGAATGGGGCCGAACGACTATCTCCCGCCCAGGCCTTCATCCTCCCGTCTCCGTCCCGCCAACATCTGGTGCCGTCGTGACTCGTGAGCTGTATTTGAGTGTTGTTGTTGTCTTGTGTGTTTACGGCCGCTTTCCCGCGAGTGGGTGTGGTTTCGGCGCCGATCAATGGACACGCCCCCAGCGTTTGAGAGCAGAGAATGCTGCTTATTTTTTTCACGATTTCGATAAGATATTTTATGTACTTGGCGGATTTTATATGATTCAAATTTGGCTAGTTGGTTAATAACACATTTATCTGTGGTGTGAGAAACTCAGAACACATTTTTACAGGGACTTTAACGAGAAGCCTCATGTTGCATTAATATTCTGTGTTTATTAGCTTGCCTGTACAAAGTATGCATCATCAATAAGGTGTATATTGAATATGGTCTTTTAATATCATGGTCTTACTGCATTAATACTGCCTACAAACCTAGTAAAAATGACTGGCGAGCAATGGAGAAAAGCCTTGTTTTGCCCTCCAAGTGTGCGTTCCTGTAATGGTGTGTCGTCACCATAGACTGTATAAAAATATGGACGTAGTGTCCGGGACGTCACCCATAGGATTCTGCAGAGCAGTTCTGAAGAGTAAAGTAGGGTCGAGCTGGCCGTTCCCATCTTAGCAACCGTCACTCCCAGATAACAGAAACGGGACAAAGAGGCGGGACGTGGGCGGAGTTGAGGTGACGCGGTGACTAACAGACAGCAGATAAATGGCTATCCACCTGTCACTCAAAGTGGCCACACCCTTAATTATGCAGAAGTTTAAGGCTTTATATATTGTAAACGAATGAGTTCACTCCCTCACAGTTGAAAATAACTGTTCACTCACATAAAAATTCACCCCCTCACAGTTGTCATGAAGGGCAAAGTTAGCCGTTTAGACCAAAACTAGAATTTGTCCCAGGATATAAACATGTTTTTTTCTGCTGTAATGTTGGGCATTTTAACATGAGCTCAATGAGATTCTGCTCCTTCTGGAGCCTGCCTCTAGTGGCCAGTCGATGAACTGCAGTTTAAGTCACTTCCGTATCAGCTTCAAGAGAGACTGCGGGAGGCTGCCGCTTGGTCGTCACGTGGAATTGTGTGTGTGGTCTTGACTCTTTAGCTCCGCCCACCGCCAGGAGCTCGGCTGTTTTCGGAAAGAATCGGTACAGCGTATCTGTCTTTTATAAATATGATAAAACTAAAGACTCTTCAGAGCCATGAAGGATGCAATACTACTCTACAGGTACCCATGAGATTGGAAGAAACTGTTGGTTATGTTGCCTTTAAAAGGAAGCGGTTATGTGTTAATTTACAGCCAGCAAATTTATGTGCAGCAATTTAAAAAAACTAAAATGAGGATGAGAAAGAAGAGCAGAGGTTTTAAACATTAATGAGCCCTCATGTTTCGCCTGTAGAGCGGTCACTGGAATACTGATCTCAGACACATCACTGACTTTCACAACGGTCTTGATAAGTTCAGGTGTGTCAAATCTTTGTAGTGACTCCGGTGAGCAGAACTAGAGGGAGGTAAGAGTCCCATGAATTTTGATTTGACTTTTCAGACTGCAGTCGAATTATAATTTACAAATAATCCTGTATCGTTTTTAGGACCACATATGGCAGTGGCACAAATCAGAAAACAGAAAAAAAAGATCAGATTCCTTGTGATTTGTGCCGTTCACATGGTCATGACGGTGCATTTACCTGCAGTCTGAACTTATCCTAGACTGGCCTGGTAACTTAAATGTTATAGGTTCAGTCCCACGAGAGGACATCCTGTGAAGAGCACCATTGTGCCCTTGATAAAGACAATCTCCTTAGGTTACATCCAATTAAACACCTCACCCCAAGTTACTTTGGAGGATACCAACCAATAAAAATGAACAAAACCCCTTTAATAAATGCTAGAAAGACAACTGCCATCTTACTCCAAAAAAAAAAAAACCCAACTAGGTGGAATATCACTTTCCACTTAAACATATTATCTAGCACATCGTTTGACCTTAACTTCCGCGTTTTGCGAACTCAAAACTTTAACAGTGACAAACAAAAGGTCAAAGGTAAACTATAACCGCGCGTGACGTTTTACGTTAACCCTTTAAACCCGTCTATGAATGAATGAATGACGTCAAGCTCAACCTGCAGGCCGAACATCAACAAAAAAACACAGTTCAAGCACACTAACACTGTTTGTGAAGTCAACACCACTCACCAGGGCGGGTGTGGAGACGAACTTTGCGCAGGTGAACATTTTGAAATGTGATTTTGAGCGGCCCGGGACTTCTGCAAAGACAAAATATAAGGTCAGAGGAGATTTATATGCAGAGCTTTACAAATACAACCGTCGTACGCAACAAACACGTCTCCTGACAGTATCCCAGTCAAACGCGCAACTCTGTGTTCGTACAGACAGAGGATGAGGGATGGATGCAGATTTATGTGTTCGGAATGAACGCACTCACCGAAGGCAGAGGTCGAACCACTGGCTGTACTGCGCCTGCGCACAACTGACTCTGCGTAATGACCCGGATGTTGGTGTGACGTCGAAGCAAGGTCGTTGCTTCCGAGCTTTATTGGAATAAGCTGAGAGACAATTCGATATGTTACAAAAATCCTCTTTTTTAGATAATTACTTTGACGCCGTCATAAATACACCAGTATAATATGGATGTATTAACTATAATTGCATTTTTATTTACAGATCGAACGCAGCCTTAAGAGCTTTTTATTTAGGCTAGTGAACGATTAATTAATTTATTTATTTATTTAAAAACGGTATATAACTTGCTTTAATCATTTTTTTTCATATACACAGAAAGACACAACAAATTACAAGCGGGCACACAAAAAGAAAAGATATGCAAAATGATATTAATAATATTTAATGTTTTCATAACTTTTTTATTTGAGGATTATTTCTTTTAATGGCAGCATAAAAAATGTTTGAGCTGAATGTATGTGTATTGCAGAACTTGACTGCCTATAATAAAACATATAATGAGTAATTGTTTAAAGAAAATAAAACATTTTTGTACATCATTCAGTGTTGGGTTAGTTAGCTACTCTAAAAATGTGATTTAACCCTACAACACCTCTAGCATAAGTAATAGATGGTCCTTTGTCGCTTCAACTATCGACTATAATTACATCTTCAACAGTGTAATTATATTACTGTATTAATTACTCTCTCTTAAAAGTATTGGATTAATATTAGGCTAATAATTACTGTCTAAATCCCAAACCTCAATCTCAACAAGGATGGACATGAAACTACACTTTACATTTTTTTCAAATAAATAATATAAAATTGCACAAATTATTCTTGAACTGATCAAAGTTTCAAGGGAGAATGTTTCATTGAAAACATACATTTTAACATTAGATGTTGAATTTTGATGTTACATCCACTTATGTTTTATATAGAATTGTTCTATATAATATTTAATGCAAGGGCATCAGAAATAACTGTAATTAAAATGACAGAAAAATTTAGTTTGACCTTATTTTACTTTTTCATTTCTTAAGTAATGAATCACACCCAACACTGATTATGACATTAAAAGTTGGAATTTTGACAAAAAAAATTGTAATTGTGCCGTAAATATTAAATTAAAATAAATCAGATTTGATTATACGTGTCATAATTTCCAATATGATATACCAAAGCATGATGTTTTCTAATGTGTATACTGTAATACTGCCGTAATTGTGTTTAATTGTGTAGACCTGCAATCCAAACATAATAAACCATTCTAAATTAATTCAGATTAATATCTCTGTTTAACACAAAGAGACAGAAAATACTTCTGTAATCTGCCCATGTAAATATAGCTTTCCTCTGGTTTCTCCCCGAGCAGCTGTCACTGAGCGTCTGCTGAATGTGTCCAGCTCTTCCACGTGCAGTATTTGTCTGCTTGAGGGTGATGAATGGCCCGCGGGTGCCGTGGCTCGTGTGCAGGTTCAGGTAATGAGTGCACTGACGGCTGGAGCCTCAGGTGTGATCAGTGCAGGTGAGAAGCACTCAATCTCTCACACACACATCCAGAACACACTCACATCAGCGCCTCGTCACACTCTAATGATGCTAGAAAGGTTCATCAATGTTTTAAATATTAGAAGACATCTTATTCTCTTTATGTTCAATTACATTTGTTAAACAGATTTGTTAAATTTAGGATGTTAAATAGCAGCTTTGCACTTTTTATCAGTTAATATAAAACTCTTTGAGAATATCTAATAATCTCAATAGTATGTCTCAGAAGTAAGACTTTTCGAGGGTGAGCAAAAATGTGCAGTTTTTGTGTGTGTCCCTTTAAATGCAAATGAGCTGCTGCTCATTGGGCGGAGCTTCAAGAGCTCATGTTAGCAGCTCTGATAACCTCACGCAGACGGGATCATTTTATGATCAAACCGGAGTCGGACAATGATGGAGAGACTCAAGAAGAAGTGACGACATGTAGAGACACGTTTCTGAATGGTTAGTTGATGAATTCATGAAGCTAATGTGGAGTTAACGATCTTCAAGTCATTGATTAGCATATTCTGTCATGATAATCTCAACCCCTTTGTTGTGTGTTCTCGGGGGCGGGGTTTATGTAAATTTCAGGGTTATTGATGTCGCTAACCCAAGCTCATTCTAGTCCCCAGCCGTTTGTTGTAGTCCTTAAAAAGTGATTTTTAAAAAAGAAAATATCTCCCTTTGCTTTGAACTTTGAGCGTCGTAACTTTGCAGATGCTGTTTATGCTCAAACAGCAACATCACACACTCAGTAAATGTAAAAAAGTCAAATCATAATCAAGCACTCCTTTAAATAAAGGCCTAATTCGACAGACAGGGTTTAGATTAAGCCAGGATTAGGCTTTAGTCCAATTAGGACATTTAAGTAGTTTTTATAAACGTGCCTTAGAAAAAAACATTACTGGTGTGCATCTGGAGACAAAACAATGGCATTGACATGTTTTAAGATATGTTTCTTTCAGTTAAAACAGCTCAAACATGCATTTTAGTCTTAAGTCTCGTCTGTGAAAGCATGGGTTTAAGTCTTAATTGTGAGATTAAATATCATAATTATGATATTAAAAGTCATTAGGACATAAAAAGTCCTTAAAAATAAGAAGTCTACAAATTATGAATTGTTACTTTTTGTCATAATTAGGACTTTTCCCCCCTCTTGGTTTCACAGATGAGGCTTAATCTATAGTCCCAGACTCAAATGCATGTTTGAGCTGTTTTAACTAAAGAAACATATCTTAAAACATGTCAGTGCCATTGTTTTGTCTCCAGATGCACACCAGTAATGTTTTTTCTTCTAAGGCACGTTTATAAAAGCTGCTTAAACATCCTAATTGAACTAAAGTCTAATCTTGGCTTAATCTAAACCCTGTCTGTGAAACCAGGACTTAATTATGAATTTTCATGTAATAATTTCACGTTTTCATCTTATAATTCTTACTTTGAATGTCATAATTGTGGTTCACCAAAGCAAATTTTTCTCCACGTGGCAGAAATGGGTTTTTATGTGGAACTGTGTTGTCATTGACAAAATAAGTAATTTCATATAAAAATGCATTTAAATGAAAAAGAAATGAATATAATGATGGGGGTTGCCTGTGTTTAACGGTAAAACTTTACAATAAAGTAATGCATTAACATTAGCTCTTTATTTTACAGTCCTGTTCCCATACTACTTATAATAACTGGGTAATAATAGGTACTAACCCTGAACTTACCCTTAAACCTAGCCTTAACCCCTGTATATAACCCAGTACTTTCTTAGGTAAGTCACTGTAAGTGCATGTACTGTAAAATAAAGTGCAACCACAATAACTATAACATAAACTAACAATGAGCAATACATTTGTTATTTATTACATTGTAATGATGTTAATAAACAAACTTTTGAGTTTTAATAATGTATCAGTAAATGTTGAAAATAATATTTGCATGGTTTACTCATGTTATAGTTAACTAACATCAAAAATGGAACCTTATTGTCAAGCGTTTCCTGTTTAATTATGTTACAGGGTTGATAGCATCCAAATGAAGATTAAGATAACTGCGTGATGGACTGTTTGATATCATATGTTCAAAACATGAGAGCAAATGGGAGAGCATTGCAAGTATATGCACTTCACTTCTTAATGCTCTGTAGAATGGGATGCTCCCGTTCCCTTGTCCCCTTTCCACCAGAGGGGGTCAGTGAGCCTGAAGTGCCTTCTGCACCCACAGCTCTCCCTAGTGAACACATCAGGCAATCAACACACACACACTGCTCTGACTGCTTCTGTAGCATGTATGCAGCGTATGTTAGCTTTCTGTGTGCGTAGAATACAGACTAATAATAATAATAGCATTTTATAATTGCACTTTTCTCAAACCCAAAGTGCTACACAGGGTAATAAACACAATGGCAGCAATAAAGTAAAAACAGAAATAACAGAGTATACTCAACGACAATTAACAGCTTTATAAAAGTGAGTCTTTAGAGCAGGGTTCCCACACTCGGGCCTGGAGGGCCACTGTCCTGCAGAGTTTAGCCTGATCAAACACACCTGAGCAAGCTAATCAAGGTCTTCAGGATCACTAACTCACAGGTAGGTGTGTTTGATCAGGGTTTGAGCTGAACTCTGCTGGACAGTTTGAGGAACCCTGCTTTAGAGCCTTCTTAAAACAGTCAAGTGTTGGAGAATTTCTTATAGAGGGTATGCATGGACGTCACTTTCCCGTCGGATCAGGCCCCGTCAGCCGGACTGATTGGCAGAAGAGCTGCTGCATGAATGGAGCTAACAGAGGAAACCGAGAAATACACGAATAAAACAAACGGTTGTCAGTTTAAACTAAAGGTTGGACTCTATAGAGTTACTTACAACTTACCAAAGATCCAGTGATCCATGGATATTGACATACAGCAGGGAATCGTGTTTCCTGACATTTATATGATACATAAAGCCAATTAGCCTGTGAATGCTTTATATTAATACAATATAGGTCTAAATCCAGGTGATCACTTGTATCAGTTTTATGTTGTTCAGCCCTAAAACTTGTATAGTTTTTGTCAGTGTTTATTTAAAAACATCAAATTAGGCAGAATATACAATGATAAATATTTAACTGATGAGTTGTCAATACAATATATAACAATACAATTTATAGGGTATGATTTTACCACAAAATTCAACATATTGGCACAAAATGATAAATGCAAATCCACGCTTCGCTGTCTGTAAAAATATACCTCAGATTTGTCAAATCTATTTATGCAGTCAATCTGAAAGCTCTTTCCAGTTTTAGATGTGTTTTCTGCTTTTTTTGCGGCATTCACGCTAAAAAAAAAACAAGGTCTTTTTGCCACTCAGTGTGCGTAACCGCATCACGTGATGTCATGCATATTCCCTCTATTGCCAAAGGATGAGCATTCCATAACCATGGAGCTGTAGTGTATCCCATCATGCACTGTATCCCATCACTGTATCCCATAATGCACTGTATCCCATAATGCACTGTATCCCATCATGCACTGTCTGAATCATATCATGCACTGTATCACATCACTGTATCCCATCATGCACTGTATCCCATAATGCACTGTATCACATCACTGTATCC
Organism: Gobiocypris rarus; assembly: GCA_023029165.1. Classification (NCBI taxonomy): domain Eukaryota; kingdom Metazoa; phylum Chordata; class Actinopteri; order Cypriniformes; family Gobionidae; genus Gobiocypris; species Gobiocypris rarus. The sequence continues at coordinate 10,468,983 of CM040910.1, read as the reverse complement.
CATCATGCACTGTATCCCATAATACACTGTCTGAATCATCCCATCATGCACTGTATCCCATCATGCACTGTATCCCATCATGCACTGTATCACATCACTGTATCCCATCATGCACTGTATCCCATAATGCACTGTCTGAATCATCCCATCATGCACTGTATCCCATAATGCACTATATCCCATCATGCACTGTATCACATCACTGTATCCCATCATGCACTGTATCACATCACTGTATCCCATCATGCACTGTATCACATCACTGTATCCCATCATGCACTGTATCCCATCATGCACTGTATCCCATAATGCACTGTATCCCATCATGCACTGTATCCCATCATGCACTGTATCCCATCATGCACTGTATCCCATCATGCACTGTCTGAATCCCATCATGCACTGTATCACATCACTGTATCCCATAATGCACTGTATCCCATCATGCACTGTATCCCGTAATGCACTGTCTGAATCCTATCATGCACTGTATCACATCACTTTATCCCATCATGCACTGTATCCCATAATGCACTGTATCCCATCATGCACTGTATCCCATCACTTTATCCCATCATGCACTGTATCCCATAATGCACTGTATCCCATCATGCACTGTATCCCATAATGCACTATATCCCATCATGCACTGTATCACATCACTGTATCCCATCATGCACTGTATCCCATAATGCACTGTCTGAATCCCATCATGCACTATATCACATCACTGTATCCCATCATGCACTGTATCACATCGCTGTATCCCATCATGCACTGTATCCCATCATGCACTGTATCACATCACTGTATCCCATCATGCACTGTATCCCATCATGCACTGTATCACATCATTGTATCCCATCATGCACTGTATCACATCACTGTATCCCATCATGCACTGTATCCCATCATGCACTGTATCACATCACTGTATCCCATCATGCACTGTATACCATAATGCACTGTATCCCATAATGCACTGTATCCCATCATGCACTGTCTGAATCCAATCATGCACTGTATCACATCACTGTATCCCATCATGCACTGTATCCCATCACTGTATCCCATCATGCACTGTATCCCATCACTGTATCCCATAATGCACTGTCTGAATCCTTTCATGCACTGTATCCCATCACTGTATCCCATCATGCAATGTATCACATCACTGTATCCCATCATGCACCGTCTGAATCCCATCATGCAATGTATCACATCACTGTATCCCATCATGCACTGTATCACATCACTGTATCCCATCATGCACTGTCTGAATCCCATCATGCACGGTATCCCATCACTGTATCCCATCATGCAATGTATCACATCACTGTATCCCATCATGCACTGTCTGAATCCCATCATGCACTGTATCCCATCACTGTATCCCATCATGCACTGTATCCCATCACTGTATCCCATCATGCACTGTATCCCATCACTGTATCCCATAATGCACTGTCTGAATCCTTTCATGCACTGTATCCCATCACTGTATCCCATCATGCAATGTATCACATCACTGTATCCCATCATGCACCATCTGAATCCCATCATGCACTGTATCTCATCACTGTATCCCATCATGCACTGTATCCCATAATGCACTGTATCACATCACTGTATCCCATCATGCACCGTCTGAATCCCATCATGCACTGTATCCCATCACTGTATCCCATCATGCACTGTATCACATCACTGTATCCCATCATGCACTGTCTGAATCCCATCATGCACGGTATCCCATCACTGTATCCCATCATGCAATGTATCACATCACTGTATCCCATCATGCACCGTCTGAATCCCATCATGCACTGTATCCCATCACTGTATCCCATCATGCAATGTATCACATCACTGTATCCCATCATGCACCGTCTGAATCCCATCATGCACTGTATCCCATCACTGTATCCCATCATGCACTGTATCACATCACTGTATCCCATCATGCAATGTATCACATCACTGTATCCCATCATGCACTGTCTGAATCCCATCATGCACGGTATCCCATCACTGTATCCCATCATGCAATGTATCACATCACTGTATCCCATCATGCACTGTATCACATCACTGTATCCCATCATGCACTGTCTGAATCCCATCATGCACGGTATCCCATCACTGTATCCCATCATGCAATGTATCACATCACTGTATCCCATCATGCACTGTATCACATCACTGTATCCCATCATGCAATGTATCACATCACTGTATCCCATCATGCACTGTATCACATCACTGTATCCCATCATGCACTGTCTGAATCCCATCATGCACTGTATCCCATCACTGTATCCCATCATGCACTGTATCCCATCACTGTATCCCATCATGCACTGTATCACATCACTGTATCCCATCATGCACTGTCTGAATCCCATCATGCACTGTATCCCATCACTGTATCCCATCATGCAATGTATCACATCACTGTATCCCATCATGCACTGTATCCCATCATGCAATGTATCCCATCATGCACTGTATCACATCACTGTATCCCATCATGCACTGTATCACATCACTGTATCCCATCATGCAATGTATCACATCACTGTATCCCATCATGCACTGTCTGAATCCCATCATGCACTGTATCCCATCACTGTATCCCATCATGCACTGTCTGAATCCCATCATGCACGGTATCCCATCACTGTATCCCATCATGCAATGTATCACATCACTGTATCCCATCATGCACCGTCTGAATCCCATCATGCACTGTATCTCATCACTGTATCCCATCATGCAATGTATCCCATCACTGTATCCCATCATGCACTGTATCCCATCATGCACTGTATCCCATCATGCACTGTATCCCATCATGCAGTGCACTTAGCTTGACCTTCTTTTTCCAGCGTGACGAATAAACCATGAAAAGAGATTGCATCTGTCTTTCTTGACTCAATATTTCATTAAAGTGCCAAGGGATATTTTAAGATTAAAATGTAAAATAACTGTTTTTATTTCCATCAGACTGCACTTATTAAACTAAACATGAACAAAAATATAACATAATTCTGTTTTTAATCTTTATATTATGCTATTTCTTTAAACATAGTATATTAATTGAAATGTACTCATTACATTTTATTGTAATTATGTTTCATGTATTTTTTAATTGCTCATTTATTATAATTTCTTTCTTTCTTTTTTTTTGCATATAAACATTAAAAAAAAAGGAATACGGCCAAAATGAGCTAAACTGAGCAGAATCGTGCTTTATGAGGACGACTTTAAGACAGATTATTCACCAGGGAACAGTATACGGGTGTTTAATTGTCTCTCTTTCACTGTCACTGAGATCACGTTTATCCTCCGTTCACCCTCTTTATCACTTTCTCTAGTCTATATTCTCTGTTCTTTATGGTCCTCTCAGCACTCCTCCGCCTCATTCTCATGCTCGACTGTCTCTTTTTTTCTTCTTTACTACACATCCCTTCCCCCTTCGGTGAGTTGAACATCTTGAGTGGGTGTATTTGCATGCGGCCCTCATCAGACAGCACACACTCTCACACACACGGGCGGCTGATAAAAGGCATTGACCCCCTTAACCTTTATGAATTACAATTTGTGCCAGCAGCACATCCTGTCAGAGGAGTGGGCACCCATGGAGCTGTGTGTGTGTGTGTGTGTGTGTTGTGCAGTTGTTAGAGAGGAAAAAGGCTCGTGCAGGTTCTGGTCAACACCTTTGACAAGCTGTGAGAGGCGTTCAGCACACTGACAGCGCCGGCAACAGAGAGAAACACTCACACAACACGCACACACGCTAATATGTGTGCTACATCAGTACATAAAGACAGGCGCTGCACAAGCAGATATAGGCCTCACACACACGCACACTCACACACACGCACTTACACGCACTCACACACGCACAGGGATTTTTAATATGGGAACCAATACACATTAAAGTAAACGAAAATCTGCACACTGTTAATACTGCTCCCAAACATTTATTAAAACACACAACGTTTCAACCCAAAAGGGTCTTCGTCAGGCCCTCGAAGACCCTTTAGGGTTAAAACGTTGCATGTTTTAATAAATCTTTGGGAGCACTATTAACAGTGTGCAGATTTTTGTTTACTTTGATTTATTATTTATTGAATCTGGCACCTGTAAAAGTTGCATTGGATTTGTGCACAATTCTTCCTCTAACCAATACACATTAACCACTTATTAATGCTACAATATATGACATAACATAACATAATTTCCTTTAGATTTAACCCTAGCAGGTTACACTGTAAAACATACTGCTGCAATTAGTTATCACAACTTAACATAAAATATGAGAATAACTAATAATGTGTTGTTACAACTTAAAGTGTTTGTGCTGCATTACATTTTTAATTTTAAACAATTGTACATATAGACAAAAAAAGTTGTGATCACTCATTACAACAATAATTGTTTTAAAATGTATTTCTATTTTTTAATATATTTTATTTTATTTTTAGAATTAAATATTTAAATGCAAATTGAAAATAAAATGTAAAAGTACATTTATTGAAAGATGTTAAATATTTACAACAATCAAATATAAATAAATATTTTTCTACATTTATATTTACATTATACATGTAAATATACATACAATTTGAAATAGCTTTATTTAATTATTTTCTATTTTTATATATGATCTACATTTTAAAATGTAGATGTACTGGTAAAGCAGCAGCATCATTACTCCAGTCTTCAGTGTCACATGATCCCTCAGAAATCATTCTTCATATTTTCATGATATACTGTGATACATTTTCTGGAGTTTTTTTTTGTTTGTTTGTTTTTATGAAAGTTCAAAAGAGCTGAATTTTTTTTTGAAATCATCTCAAAATATATATATATTATATTTTGTACTGTTTTTGTACTGTCACTTTTTGATCAATTTAATATTACACTGTGAATTATACATGAATCAATGGTGTCATGTTGGAACAGGAAGGGGCCGTCCCCAAACTCTTCCCACAAAGTTGGGAGCATGAAATTGTCCAAAATGTCTTGGTATGCTGAAGCATTAAGAGTTCCTTTCACTGGAACTAAGGGGCCAAGCCCAACCCCTGAAAAACAACCTCACACCATAACCCCCCCCTCCACCAAACTTTACACTTGGCACAATGCAGTCAGGCGAGTCCCGTTCTCCAGCAAACCCAGACTCGTCCATCAGATTGCCAGACAGAGAAGCGTGATTGGTCACTCCATAGAACACGTCTTCACTGCTCTAGAGTCCAGTGACGGTGTGCTTTACTCCACTGCATCCCACGCTTTGCATTGCACTTGGTGATGTAAGGCTTGGATGAGCTGCTCGGCCATGGAAACCCATTCCATGAAGCTCTCTACGCACTGCTCTTGAGCTCATCTGAAGGATTTGGAGGTCTGTAGCTATTGACTATGCAGATAGTTGATGACTTCTGTGCACTATTTAGTAGTGAAAGTGATTGGAACACCTGAATTCAATGATTTGGAGAGGTGTCCCAATACTTTTGGCAATATAGTGTGTGTTAGTATATATATATATATGATCTTTTTTTTTTTACACAATTAAAATAGCATAATATTATATTCAGTGTTGGGAGTAACGGATTATAAGTAACATGATTTCCATAATTAGATTATTTTTTTCCAATGAATTAACTAATAAAGTATCGCATTACATTTAAATTTACAACAAAATATCTCAGTTAATTTTCAAATAAGTAACTCAAGTAAGTTTGTTTTCCCATGTATTGACAGACATCTCTCCTGTCCTCATGTAGAGAGGATTCAGGAGTTAGTGCAGAGGCATAGGATACATCTGAAATCATGTACTTCCCACTTCGCATACTCTCTTGAGTAGGCACTTATTTTGAATAATAATTACTTCACGACCACTATGAAAGTATGTTCTATATAGTATGGATGTGTGTAGTATGAATGTAATCTGGACGTACTACATTATTCATGATGTCATTATTATGTGACCTACCGTCGTCAGTTACATCGCTTCATTCACAAATCCTCTCCTGTGGCCTCATGGGATAGTAAAAGGCCTGTCGAATGCACAGAATCTCACTGGAAGTAGTAGGTCATCCAGGTACTTACTCTTGAGTGCTGTGAATTCAGACATACTTCTTTTGTCACATAAAGTAGGGAAGTATGCTATTTCAGATGCAGCCTGAGTGTTGAACTTTCTTCTTTCTTTCTGCAAGAGCCTTTACATTTGCTAAAAATAGAACTTTTGTTTATTTATTATTAATATTGTTATTGTGCGTGTGTGTGTGTGTCTGTCGCCCAGTGGCCCAGCTGGCTCTTTTCTCCGGCTGTGTGGTCTTAGCGGACATGATTCCTTCCTGTTTGAAGGGATTCAGAGATCTAAAGGTCATTAGTACTCAACAGATTGATTTTCTGAGCTGATCTATAACAGCACTGATCTGTGTCTGCCACATTCAGCTGAGATCAACAGAATAATCTCTTGTTCTCTTTCTCTTTCTTTTTACTTAATATACACAACATACAATAGAAACAATATAGTTTAATAATAAAGTATTTATAAAATATAATTTCTCTGTGTGAACTATCAGTGTGTGATTAAATTAACTGGTAACATTTTACAGTATAAGGTTCCATAAGTTCTAAAGTTCTAAAGATTCCATTAGTCTTCACCAAAATGAAAATTCCGTCGTTCAGTTTGCTTTATAATATTCTCACTTGATTTCATACTAACCCACAAAATGAATCATGCGCATAGATGTGTGTAAGCGCCCCAAACTCTATGAACGTGTTCTCAACCCTCACAGACCCCTCGCTGACATGTTTATTACAGGTGGCGGGAGAGCAGTCCAATGCTCTTTATCTTACTCTATGGATGCACTAAATACATGCTCAGTGTGAAACCAGAGAGCTGCAAATGGAGGCTGCATGTTAAGTTATCATAGACTCTGGCACAGATACCTCCCAAGATACCTTATTACTGCCAAATTACAAGGCATCATCGCATGTATGTACTTGAAGTTAGGGTAGGCAATGTTCATTAAAGTATATTAATGTCATTTTAGTTCACCATAAAAGTTTATATCTTAAGTCAGTACATTCAGCAGTACAATTTAACCATCTTTCAAAGACAATAGAAGCAATTGTGAAATACATATAAAGATGTACTTAAATCCTTCTTAAGTGGGTCAAAAAAAACACTCAAAAGTTCAGCTTATTCCATTAGATACACACTATATTGCCAAAAGTATTGGGACACCCCTCCAAATCACTGAATTCAGGTGTTCAATCCCTTCACGGCCACAGGTGTATAAATCAAGCACTAGGCATGCAGACGCTTCTACAAACATTTGTGAAAGAATGGGTCGCTCTCAGGAGCTCAGTGAACTCAAGCGTGGTGCCGTGATAGGTTGCCACCTGTGCAATAAGGCCATTCGTGAAACTTCCTCACTACTAAATATTCCACACTCAACTGTTAGTGGGATTATAACAAAGTGGAAGCAATTGGGAACAACAGCAACTCAGCCACGAAGTGTGTAAAATCACAGAGCGGGGTCAGCGCATGCGGAGGGTCACAGTCAAGAGCTACAGACGTCCAAACTTCGTGTGGTCTTCAGATGAGCTCAAGAGCAGTGCGTAGAGAGCTTCATGAAATGGGTTTCCATGGCCGAGCAGCTCATCCAAGCCTTACATCACCAAATGCAATGCAAAGTGTGGGATGCAGTGGGGTAAAGCACGCCGCCACTGAACTCTAGAGCAGTGAGACGTGTTCTCTGGAGTGACCAATCACGCTTCTCTGTCTGCCAATCTGATGGACGAGTCTGGGTTTGCTGGAGAACGGTACTCGCCTGACTGCACTGTGCCAAGTGTAAAGTTTGGTGGAGGGGGGATTATGGTGTGGGGTTGTTTTTCAGGGGTTGGGCTTGGCCCCTTAGTTCCAGTGAAAGGAACTCTTAATGCTTCAGCATACCAAGACATTTTGGACAATTTCATATTCTTAACTTTGTGGGAACAGTTTGAGAATGACCCCTTCCTGTTCCAACATGACTGCGCACCAGTGCACAAAGCGTCGGTCCATAAAGACATGGATGAGCAAGTTTGGTGTGGAGGAACATGATTGTCCTGACCTCATCCCGATAGAACACCTTTGGGATGAATTAGAGCGGAGACTGCGAGCCAGGCCTTCTCGTCCAACATCAGTGCCTGACCTCACAAATGCGCTCCTAGAAGAAAGGTCAAAAATTCCCATAAACACACTCCTAAACCTTGTGGAAAGCCTTCCCAGAAGAGTTGAAGCTGTTATAGCTGCATTATAACTCCATATTAAACCCTACGGATTAAGAATGGGATGTCATTAAAGTTCATGTGCATGTAAAGGCAGGCGTCCCAAAACTTTTGGCAATATAGTGTAAATTTTTACTATATTACTTTTTCATTCAATTTCAGTTAATATGCAATTGAGTGTTTAAAAACATTAATTTCATGCTTAAGTATTATTTCCATACTCTTTTTAAAGTCTACTTCTTTTCGCAATGGTTGTAGGACCCGTGTATAAGTACAAAACAAATCCTCTCACACATTACTCATTTCTGTTTGTCTAATGTGGTGCATTATAAATCATTTAATCTAGCAGAATTTCACCCCAATGACACTGAAGCTTTATAAGACAATCCACACGCTCATAAATAAGTCTCCAGAACTCAGAGGAAAGCAGAGAGACGGTAAGAGAACAGAGAGATGAGTCTGTTTTCTCATATAGACATGAAAGATTCCCCTAGGAGCGATGGAATGTGTTTTTGACTGGAAACTAGAAATACTCAGGCATAATAATACGAATATCACAGAGTGAATCATCAAGCCAATCGATGTGCTGAATTCATTAAGCTTGAGCTCACCCAGGTGAAAAGAGAAAATGACCTGCACGTGACCAGTGTGTGTGTGTGTGTGTGTGTGTGTCTGTGTGCGTATTTGTGTGTGGTTATACGTTATGGGGACAAAATGTGTGCGTGTGTTTGTGTGTGATTATACGTTTTGGGGACAAAATGTGTGTGTGTGTATGTGTGGTCATACATTATCGGGACAATGTGTGCGTGTGTTTGTGTGTGATTATACGTTTTGGGGACAAAATGTGTGTGTGTGTGTGTAGTCATACATTATGGGGACTGTCTGTGTGTGTTTGTGTGTGATTATACGTTGGGGACAAAATGTGTGTTTGTGTGTGTGTGTGTGTGTGTGGTTATACATTATGGGGACAAAATGTGTGTGTGTTTGTGTGTGATAATACGTTATGGGGACAAAATGTGTGTGTGTGTGTGTGTGTGTGTGTCTGTCTGTGTGGTTATACCTTATGGGGACAAAATGTGTGTTGTCATACATTATGGGGACAATCTGTGTTTGTGTTTGTGTGTGATTATACGTTATGGGGACAAAATGTGTGTGTGTGGTCATACATTATGGGGACAAAATGTGTGTTTGTGTTTGTGTGTGATTATACGTTATGGGGACAAAATGTGTGTGTGTGTGTATGTGTGGTCATACATTATGGGGACAATGTGTGTGTGTGTTTGTGTGTGATTATACGTTTTGTGGACAAAATGTGTGTGTGTGTGTGTGTGTGTGTGTTTGTGTGAGTGTAGTTATACATTATGGGGACAATGTGTGTGTGTGTTTGTGTGTGATTATACATTGCGGACAAAATGTGTGTTTGTGTGTGTGTGATTATATGTTTTGGGGACAAAATGTGTGTGTGTTTGTGTGTGATAATAGGTTATGGGGACAAAATGTGTGTGTGTGTGTGTGTGTGTGTGTGTGTGTGTGTGTGTGTGTGTGTGTGTGTGTGTGTGTGTGTGTGTGTGTGTGTGTGTGTGTGTGTGTGCGCGTGTCTGTCTGTGTGGTTATACCTTATGGGGACAAAATGTGTGTGTGTGTGTGTGTAGTCATACATTATGGGGACAATGTGTGTTTGTGTTTGTGTGTGATTATACGTTATGGGGCCAAAATGTGTGACATGAAGGAAAAAAGACATGAACATCTTGGATGAGATGGGGGTGAGTAAATGATCAGGAAATTTTCATTTTAAAGTGAACTAATCCTTTATTTGCATGTTAATTGCAATTAAATTAAAATGTATATTAAATGCAATCAGCTGAGTGCTTTTTTGACCCACTTCAGTAGGACTTAAGTACGTCTTTATATGTCATTATAACTCCTATTGTCTTTGAAATATGGTTAAAGTACTGCTGAATGTTCTGACAGCATTTGTTATAAACTAAAACATACTTTAATAACTTTATCCTTAATTTAACTATTAAAACTTGTGTGTCATAGTTAAATATATTCATTTAAATGATTTAATGATGAAGCTGCAATTTAGTATTTTTAAATGTATTAACCTTAAATGTAATATCTAATAATACACTACAGTTTAAATTATAATCAAGTGCTTTTCAAAAAAACATGAAGCTGAGCAAATGAAGGCAAATGAAACTATGAAGGCAAGTATTTGACTATGTGTATGCCTGCATACGTCAGCGTGTGTCTGCGTTTGACGGGGGAGCCGAGCGATGATTGGTTTACAGATGTGCACTTCCCTTCTGGTCTCCAAGGTGAGCTGGATTTACGACGGCAAAGTTTGATGGGAGAATTCTTTGCTGTTTAATCTCAGCCACTGCAGGCTGATTAGAAAAAAAAACAGATAATGGAAGACACATGACCTCTGCGGTCCTCAACCAAGGGCGTTTGATCGCATTCACACACTCACACGCTCACACACAGAAACGCATGGAGATGGCTCTTCTGGAGACATCTGGGAAGAAGACGACGCCTGACACGAAAAAACATATGTGTTTTAAATCCACATTCATGTCGTAATTGTAGTTTCCCAACACTTCAGCGGCGGCTCCTTCAAACGCACAGGCTGGCTTTGCACTGAACCCTGGGTAGCGAGACCAAATGTCATTAACACGTCACTCACAGTAATAACCTGTCGAGCTTCTCTGATTTTTAATGGCCTGACCTAATGTCAGAGAGAGACAGAGAGAGACAGCATGAGGTGTGTGTGTGTGTGTGTGTGTGTGTGTGTGTGTGTGTGTGTGTGTGTGTGTGTGTGTGTGTAAGCCCTGTGCTGCGGAATGTCAGCAGCAGATGCCAAACTCAGCAAGTTCCGGAATGCTCAATTAGTCGCTTTTATAGGCCCCATTAATAAGCATTAATTTTCTCTCCCCAGATATGAGCACAGGCAGTCTGCTCAGGACCGTTCGGCAGAAACACTGGGCTCCCACACAGACCGACTCTAAATCCTTCAATACCTCCAATTGTTCAAAGGCCACCACAAAACTGCATCACGTCTGTGAAAATGAAGCACATGTCATAGAGCTGTTAAGAAACAAAAACTGGCCAGTTGCTAGCCTCATGATTATGACTCAGTTCTGGTAATGCAAACGTTGATTTGATCCCAAGTGGTGTTGAACTGTGAACAAGAGAGAACATTTGCTGTTTTGTAGACCAAGACTTTACAAGACTTTAGAAAGAAAATAACTCTGAGAAGGAGTTTATACTGTGCCGTTTACGGTTGTTGCTTGTTATATTGTACAATGTTAGCCCTGTAATAAATCTTTAATTTCATACAATATGGTACAGCTTTCAAAATGTTTCATGTTCACCAAGGCTGCAAAGATTTGATAAAAAAATCTTAATAATATGCTGATTTGCTGCTCAAAAAATTATCAATGTTAAAAGCAGTTCATATTTTTGTGTAATCAATGATCCGTTTTACATCCTAGTTCAGGATACCATTAAAAAAGGTCTGCTATAGGATTTATGTATATTTATTCAGCAGCAGCATATCTTACATGCTCACAGCAGCATGTCTGTGTATCTGTGTGTCCATACTTGCTCTGCAGCAGTGTCCTGCCAATTTAACCGGTCCTACTTGACCTGCTCAAAGCGGGATTCGAACTGGGTTCCCCGGCCTGGCCGCAGCCGCTAGCATCAGACGCTAGCGTGCCTCGAGGACAGGGGAGTGAGGTTTACTCACACAGCTCTTACTGGCCTCACACCAAGACCAAATGCATTAATATTGCCATATTCAATAACATGCTTTCTATTCCCCAGAGTTGTCATGATCGAAATATATATATGTGTGATCCATTACTTGTATATGAGCAATATTATACAAGTAGCAATATCACACAATCTCAAGATAGTTGAGACCAAGCCTCCGTTACTTATTCCCGAACATCACTTTATAACTAGTAAGGAACATTGAGTCACTTCATTGAAGCTTATTGTATTATGTAGAGGAGAGTATTATGGTATTATGAGAGAGAGATCGACTAAATGAGTGTATCACCTGCATCTGATAAAATATTCCTTCTTCAGTTCGATGTCCATAATATCCATTAAAAAAATCAGTTTGAATGTCCGCTGAGGACAGCGATATCATTGTCCTTTTAAAAGAAAACAACTCAGTCACTCATAAAGACAGCATTTGTCACTATCAAGTGGTGTGATTACTGAATTCGAAATTACAATCACTAACGGACCCTTTCCCAATTACAAATATAGCATATTATTTATATAAAGTTATATTTATTGAGCAATAACATTTAAATGAATGATAAAAGCCATTATAAAAGACAATAGGAAATAAAACTATATATATATATAGTCACATGTTTAAGTTCTAAAAAAACTATTCTTGCCTAAAAAGCTCTCAAAATGACATTTTGTGACATAACAAAGTAGTATTTGTAAAATGATGAAGGTTTGTTCGTCCACCATGACAGTCTCTGTAAGAAATGTTGCACGCTGAGTGATACAACCTGTGAAATGGTTACTGGGAGAATATATAATAAATAAATATAAAATTTATACACACATGTGTAGGGTGCATGCCCCAGGTAATGTGCACTAGAAAGCCCATTGGCTCTTTCCACTGAAAGGCAGGACTTTCATTCCTAGAGCTGCCATATCTGTTCTCGACCGACACATGGCTTTAGTTTTGTTTCAAATAATTTTAAATCTTAGTGTGAACCAGTGGCTGTGGCGGCAGTCACTATGGAAACATGTCCGATTTGGCCCCATTGGCCTCTTACATCACATCTGATTCCGTCTAGTTTTATGGCTCTGTCTATTCTGGCTATGTTTAAAGCCAACCCCTTTCACATTAATGCAAACAGAATGGGGAACACGGGTGGTCCAGAAAACATCAGTTCAGCGTCACCTCTTTTTTTATCCGCCAGGCTGTCAGAACCTGCAGCAGCGGTGACCTCCCATGACCTCTGAGCGTGAACATGCCGGACCACACTTTGTTGTTGATGGCAGGAAGGCTCACCTGCGATCGCCCACCAGCCAAGAAATCCCTTGTTCTGTGATCCACTACCTGGTCTGAGCACGCACACATGCACACGAGGTGTGCTCAAACTAATTCCAAACAAATGTGGCTGTTCTGGGCTTCGTCAAAGTCACCTCGCAGGCCTTTCATGAGCTCAGGTGAGTGCCCTATAAAGGCTTTTATTTCAAGCTTCAGGACAGATTTATGTAACAAGCAATTAGAAACACAGAAGGTCAGAAACCGCTGGGAGGCCTACGTATATAATGTGTATTTATCAACCTATGAAACTAAATGTGGTGTAGGAATTGACATTATTGTCACTCAGATTCACAAATGTGAAATTTTAAAGTTGAAATCAGATTTTTTTTGTTGTTGTTGTTAAACATAATCCAATAATCTTTGCTTCATATACAACTTTGAAAAAACATATTTCAGTGCATAAACTGTGGAAAAGGGAAAAATATTACTTGTCAAAAGCCAAAAATCCACTGCACAAAAGTACTGTGGATTCATTTATATGCATAAATACACCAAGCACATTGATTTTCCACCTCGAAAATGGAAAACAGCAAGGCGCAACTTTTTAAATGAGATTCTCTATGCAATAATAATGAATAAATGAAAGCAATCTCTGTGTCAGAAAGAGGTGATTTTTACAATGACATCTGTATTAGGAATAATGTCTGTATTTGGCGGAAGTGGAATATAATTAATCCAGTGGTAAATAAGAAGCGTCCACTCCAGCGCAAAAAAATTAAACACCAATCAAAGTCCATTTCTATGATCATAACTCCTGATTGTCAGCAACACCTTTCCGCACGTAGCATTTAGCCTGGTAACAAATCTCCGATTTTATTGACTGTCTCAATTTGTTGCCTTTCATATTTCATATTTATGGCGCTCCCCGACACAATCCTGTTTTTTAAATAGGTAACCGTGCCATTTCTGATATGCGGCATAATTTATTAGACGTGGAGGTATGAGAGTGCTGGTCTGAGACGCGGTCTAATTGATGGCAGGCGAGTCTGAGGCTGTGCGGGAACGTCATCTGCTCACTGTATCTATCTGTATTAAAGCACACCAACCTGGGCCGCACTCCCCCTCACATAAGGTGAACCATTAATCCCGGTTTAATTTTCTGAAACAAAAAAATCAAGGATGTAATTAGCTTCCTATAAAAGTGGCGGTCAGATTGGCTCAGTATTTTTAGAGCGGGGAGCTGCACTATAGACATGCTTTATGTTGGCCGAGAGGGCTGTAAGTTATGGCGTGTCAGGATTCTATGCATTCTAATTGAATGGAGACTGCTTAATGGCTGTGGAAATTCAGCTGCCTGATGCTCTGTTCCCCGGAGAGCCGTTTCGCCGCTAACACTCCACGCCACCATTAAACCTCAAAATGGGCCGATTTCACAGAAAAACAATAATAAAAACAGGATTGTGCTATTCAACCGCAAATTCAATGCTGAGTTAACACCGACAAGTCGAAACGTCCAGAGAAACATGGCGGCTGTCTGGCTACGGACAGTAATGCTAGCGCTTAGCCTAGCTTAGCCACCTCAGTGATACAACTCAGCAGCACAATGAAGCTAAAGTGCATAATTCACACATCCCTCATCGATAAATGAGAAAAGTAATAGCATTCAATATAATGAATGCAAACTACAGACACAAACACTACTGAAGTGTGGTGTGTTGAACATTTGCCATGGTAATTCTTTGAAATACCTTATACCATGGTTTATCATTATGCACTAATTACTAAAATCAGAGAATCACCATTAAAGAATTACCTTCTGAATCCATAATTGACGTCTCACCACAAAAAAAGAATAAAAGAATGATTCAGGCCTAAATGTAAATGTACCAGTTAAAATAAATAAATAATAATATATATTTTAAGATATTCCAAGAATCCAATTGTAAACTATTGCTTCTGATTAAGACATCACTAACCCATACTCAAATGTAATACATTTACATATGAAACATATATATATATATATATATATATATATATATATATATATATATATATATATATATATATATATATATATATATATATATACATACACACACTCATGAGTTTCCATGTTTTAAGGTTTTTATACTGTACAAACTGTATTTTCTCTCCCCTTACACTAACCCTAAACCTACCCATCACACACACAACTTTCTGTATGTTATATTTTTAAAAAACATCACTTAGTGTGATTTATAACAGTTTTCATCATGGGGACCACAAATGTCCCCACAAGGACACGGATTTCTGGTATTGCGATCGTTTTGGGGGTGTTTTTGTCCTCATAATGTGGGACCACACCAGGACCACACACACACACACACACACACACACACACACACACACACACACACACACACACACACACACACACACACACACACACACATGTTTGTTTTTGTGAAATGTGGGGACATTCCATAGGCGTAATGCATTTTATACCGTACAAACCGTATTTTCTATCCCCCTACACTGCCCCTGCCCCTAAACCTACCCATCACAGGAGACTGCGCAGTTTACTTTCTGTGAAAAAAACCTCATCCTGTGTGACTTATAAGCATTTTGAAAAGTGAGGACATGGGGAACGTCCTCATATTTCACCCTCTTTTTGTAATACCTATGTCATACCCATGTTATTATACACATTTGTGTCCTGATATTTCACAAAAACATGCCCACACACTCACATACACACAAACATGTCTGTTGAGCTTAAATCGAGTTATGCTATCCAGTCTCCTGATTATGTTAGTTTATATTTGATTCTACGGTTTCTTGACTTAAACCTTCCACTGCTTCAGTGACTTCTCTCTGCAGAAATGGTTTACCATAACCTAATTTTCAGTTTAAAGGCCGTCCTAGCACTGCAGTCCTTTAAACCGATATAGTTTTCGTCAGGCATAAATAGCCTACACTCTCCTTCTCAAATTTAATTTATTCCTTAAATTGCATGCACCCTTATTAAACTTGTACACGTGTCTGTGTATTTTTGCATGTGCACCAGAGTGAGTCAGTGTGTGTGTTTGTTGAGGCACCACGCTGAGAATGAAGCAGATGGCAGCATACAGCTCTCATGTGACTACAAAACTGTTCTCCATTGATACCACTAAAGGGGGAATCAAGGGGTTTCTTCACTCGTTCACTGTAAATCTCTTCCGTACAACCAGTGGCCAGTCTCACACCCTTTGGTTTTATTTCAGATGGACAGCCGTAGTGAAAAGAGAGAGAAATTTATGACACAGTTTTATCCCCTGTCCTCTGTCAGCAGCTGTGATAAGCAAAGCTAACATGGTCTAATTCCTGTAGATAGAATGACATTTTTTCAATTTGGACTCAGAAACTGCCTCCATGATGAACGGCTGAGCGCCTCATTTCCTTAAACCATTTCTTCTTAACCTCTCCTGACAGTTTAGATATTGCCTACCTGGTAATTTGCTCGACAATAATTGTTAGGGAGAGATTTCCCTCTGCCTTTAACTGGCACGCTCACCTCCCTCTGTAGGTGACAAAATGCAATTACAGAAACGCGGATCCCCGGCGTGACCGGCCAAGCAGCCAATATCAGCGCCCCGCTGCCATTAATGGAAAACCCGCATCTCACAGACACGATTCCACACAAATAAAACTTTAATTAAAAGATCTGAAGGCATGTTATTGATTAACGGTGATTAAAGCGTACGGCTGGAGTTTTTTTTTTAGATGGATATTTTGTCCCCCCTTGGATTTGCCTAATTGTCAGCGGTCTGTTTATTGATAAGACTCGTGGATGAATACAGATGCGAGCGCATGCTGATGGAGAGATCATTTTGCGCACAGCACCGGGCTAGAGCGGGACCAGCTGTTGCCGCTCGCCCCCGCTGGGACCGCGCGTTTCACAGCCACCCCGGGCGCGCACACTACGGCGCGCGCCACGCTTAATGCGCACGGTAACATTTCCACAACCTCCCTCAACAACAGTATGAGTTTTACAACCCATCGTGGAGCGCATGGGCTCTTACTCCTAAAAACGTTAATCATCAGTCTAATTGCTGCAACTCTACTAATTTGGGTTGTAATCCTTCAGCGATTATATGTTATGCTCAATATCAGGTTTGTTCATTAATTAACAGGATTATTAACCTTTGCATAGTGCCCATTTGGGATTTGGCCCTGTTATGTTGCTGTTGAAGTGCTGAAAATGAGAAGAAAACAAGTAATTTACTCATAATCAGTGGCGCGGCGGTGGTGAGCCGCTGCACGGCCTCTCCGCCGGCTGATGATCCTGTGGAACGGTACAAATAACTGACAGACTGGCCCGAGCTAAATTAGAATTCATAGTGGGCTGACATCTCGTTACGACGGCCTCTGCAGGCAATCGGCGGATGGGGGGAGGGCGAAATGACGCCTGTACAAGGCTACCGAACACGAGGGAGAGACAGGGAAGGAGAGAGAGGTGCTATGTCAATGACAAAGCAGTAATTAGAACACGGCCCAATCAAATCTTTGAAACTGGGACATGTGACCTCTGACCCCTGGGTCAAAGGCTGCTGGAGGTAAAGGCCTGATGAGCAATCGCACTGGAGGTGTTGGTGTGAGCGAGGTGTGTATTGATTATGATCTGTAATATTGTGGTCTGGAGGAGAGGAGGCTATGTCTGTTCATTCTCGTTCTGCCATCTTGCCATTATGGTTTAATACAAAATGGGAAAAAAATGTCATGTTGCCTTAGATTATCTGAATAAAATTCAAATAATAAAATGCTACTAACCATTTAAGCGTTGCATAGTATAGAAAGACCTATCATCTTTTAAAGTCACAGTGAAAAATCATCAAAATTCACTCAAAAATGCCTCGTTACGACTCTTGTAACTAAAGTAACACAATTTTGTAAAAAATTTTCACCTTAACCCCCATGCTTTTTCTTATCAGTGCGAAAGAGACTCAAAGTACTCTGTCGATTTTGGTCATACATCATTTGAAACTGTTAAGTGTCTTCTTTTATTTGCATATACTCACAATCCGGTTGTTAAAGGGGTACTTCAGCGCTGGGAAGATGAATCTGTATTTAAACTGGGTCATTAATATAGTAGAAATGTGAAATTATTTTTGAATTTGGTGCCGTCTAGACTGAGAAAACACAGAAAATGTATTTTTGTCTCATGGGGATGAAAGACAACAATTCCCAGAATGCACTGCTTCACTGCCCTACTCTAGGCAGGCTAGTCGGCTACTGGATTACTGGATCACTTGCCCAACGCGTTCATTTTCAGAAAATCAGTTCAGTTAGAGACACTACAATTAAAAACTGAACGTGTCTGTTCAATATATTATGAGTGAGCCGATTGAGCGTCACGGCACAAACGCAGCAGGATCGGATTACATTCATCACATGAGCTGAGGTAATCGCGGGATTCACGACCGCATTCACAGCGCGTGATCAGTCTGGCACGTGTTCAGTTCATGTCTTTGGAAGCTTAACTTTCATAGGAAGTTCATTTGAACAGTTGAAACTCTCACTTTGCTCTCCACCGCTCCGTTTCCATGAATCTCCGCAGCTCCCGAGCCGAGTGCTGTGAGTGTGATGTTGAAAACATGTGGAAATAGCGCCCTCTGCTGGCTGTAGTCTTCAGCCTCTGGACAAAAACTCCTCCGATGACGCAAAATGACGATATTTGCGTCATCGGAGGAATTTTTCCAGAAATAAAATACATAATTCTCTCGTCTCAGGGTGATATGAGGGGGGAAAGTACGATAATTTGAATATACTCCCGGGTTTCTACTGATACAAAGCTTAATGCTAATCGCTGAAGTAACCCTTTAAGTCTGATGTCACGCGGCAGCGCTTCCGGGTCCAAACGCTCTATCTCATACCACTAGAAAAACAACAAGCGGTGCTAATATGTATACACAACGTGGTGTAATAATACAAAAAAATAAAAAATAATTTCATAACCTTTATCTCCATACCAACATTCCAGATGGCCAGACAGTGATTCATCTTTTATAAATCGTTAAAATATTAATGTCTGTGACGCTGTGAGACTGTTGTGTAGACTGTAAGTATTTAAAATTTTTAACTTCTAAAAATGTTTGATGTTTAATATGAATAAATAGCGCTCATAAACGGCCATCGATGGCATTCTCAAGTGAAACGAGTGGAGGCTTGGACCCAGCAACGGCGTTCCTTACATCACGACTTAACAAGCGGATAAAAACAAAATGTTTTGCTTTTTGAAAAAAATGAAAGCAAACATGATGCGCGATATGCCGCCTCTCGCTCAATTAAATTAATTCTGATACTTGTCAGAAAATGACCTGTAACTTAGCGAATACTTGTCACAGAAACAAGAGACATGCATCGAAAGAAACGTTGAAATTTCAGTTTTTAAATAATGCAAATCAAAATCAAAAACAAATATTATCTGTTTATTTAATCTGTTTGAAAAAGAGAGATGTCATTCGTTCGGGAGCTACCTCATTATCTGCAACATTTAGTTTTAACACTCCAGTTTTAAATATATTAGGTTGATTGAACACAATTAAATGAATGTTCAGTTATGTTGGACATTTGGAGTTTTTGTGACACCACTCATTTCTTATTTGTTCATTATACACATTGTGAATGAAACTGCTTATAGTTAATTTTCCAATGAAATGTTTTAATTTCGTTTGACTAGCATGAAAAGTCACTATAAATGCATCAGTTTCTGTATTTGATCAAATTGAGTTGCAATAACTAATTTACATTTCATTGCATGGATTTGTTTTTTATGAGTTGGGGCTACACATATTTATTGGAAAGAAATCCCGACCTCAATTAAAGGTGCACTGTGTAAAGTTTACCGGTCACCATTCACCCCGCCCTTTCGAAGCACATAGAGAAGCTACGGTGGACAACACAGGACAAAAATGTCATCGTCAGAGACAATAGCAGTCCGTTTAGGGCTAATGTTGAAATATGACGGCGCAAAATGCCGATTTCACTGTAAGGGGACCCGCGGTGTGCGTAGACAGAAATGGCTCATTCTAAGGTAATAAAAACATAACGATTCATTATGTAAGGTCTTTATACACCACTGAAAACATAGTTATTATGTATATTATATTGCATTTCTGTCAGTGGATCCTCATAAATACTACACACTGCACCTTTAAATTGAGTTTATCCAATGAGTTATTTTTTTTTGCGTGTTTTTTTTTGTGGAATATTGCAGTATTTATTATAAATGATTTATCCGTTCGCATCATAATATATATTTTTCGCCTTGTAATTTTTAATAAATAACTCTTGCAGCAGCATCTCTTGATGATGAGGGCGGGGCAACCTGTCACTCACATAAGATTCACCAATAGCAAACCACAACCCTCCAATCATTTCCACACAGTCAGAATCAAGCCCCGCCCTACATTTATTCTTGTTTGAGAAGCGTTTCACTCGGATATACAGTACATCATAATAGGGAAGAAAAGACTATCACCTTTCATTGCGACTGAGGCAAAACACTATTTCTTATGCAGCTTATGTCAAAGACAGTGTGTCCTATCTATGGCGTTTGCTGGAAATACTTTGTAGAAGCAGCCAAATTAACAAAACTATATGGTATAAAAAAGACAATATTGAAAACATAATCTTGCAATACGGATAAACATGGTGTATGTTGACAGCATATTTTGTGTGAATTATTGCCAAGATCTTGATTTTTTTATTTGTATTCCTCAGGCATTTAGAAACTTGAATGGTTATTTTCCATTTTAGCAAATGCTATATTGTAATAACAGTTGCAGTTAATAGTAATATTATTAGATTTCATTGCATGCTTTTTAGGATATTTTTGTTGGTATAATGTACTAAAGGCTGGAATACACTAAACGACTTTACAATTGTGAACATATTTTAAAACACCAGGCATCATACACTTCCTGATATTGCAAATGATTACAGAGAAAAACTGGGCATCAAACACTAAAGGATCACAGACTTTCAGGTCATGCAGAAATATGCACACTGTTGCTAGGAGACGCATGACAAATGAAAACAAAAGATGTTCTAAAATTGCCTTAAAATATCAGACATGTTTAATCCCCGACGACTGGATGGAATCATAATATGAAGCTAAAAAAGTCTGTTCCCATTGTCCTGATGACGAAGGATGACTTTCGGCATAGTGGCGACTCCTCCACGCCTCCTTCTCCAGCAAACTGGGTAAAGAAATCTGGGCAAAAGTCAAAACGGCTGGTATATAGGGCATTTGGAGGTTACT
The DNA here is from genome assembly GCA_023029165.1 of Gobiocypris rarus. Taxonomy (NCBI): domain Eukaryota; kingdom Metazoa; phylum Chordata; class Actinopteri; order Cypriniformes; family Gobionidae; genus Gobiocypris; species Gobiocypris rarus. The sequence continues at coordinate 10,447,387 of CM040910.1, read as the reverse complement.
TACAGTATAGTAAGTCAAAAGAGTCTGTAATAGTTTGATATCCTCACTTCCTAATATCCGATACACACACACACACACACACACACACACACACACACACACACACACACACACACACACACACACACACACACACACACACACACACACACACACACACACACACACACACACACACACACATGTTGTGTTTCCATGTTTTATGGGGACATTCCATAGGCGTAATGCATTTTATACTGTACAAACCGTATTTTCTATCCCCCTACACTGCCCCTGCCCCTAAACCTACCCATCACAGGAGACATGCTGCATTTTTACTTTTTGAAAAACATCACTTAGTGTGATTTATAAGATGTTTTCCTCATGGGGACCAAAAAATGTCCCCACAAGAACAAGGATTTTGGATATTGCCATCTTTGTGGGGACATTTTGTCCCCATACCGTAGGATTACCAGTCACACACACACACACACACACACACACACACACACACACACACACACACACACACACACACACACACACACACACAAACACACACACACACACACACACACATGTTGTGTTTCTATGTTTTATGGGGACATTCCATAGCGTAATGCATTTTATACTGTACAAACTGTATTTTCTATCCCCCTACACTGCCCCTGCACCTAAACCTACCCATCACACACACACACACACACACACACACACACACACACACACACACACACACACACACACACACACACACACACACACACACACACACACACACACACACACACACACACACACACACATGTTGTGTTTCCATGTTTTATGGGGACATTCCATAGGCGTAATGCATTTTATACAGTACAAACCGTATTTTCTATCCCCCTACACTGCCCCTGCCCCTAAACCTACCCATCACACACACACACACACACACACACACACACACACACACACACACACACACACACACTGCCCCTCACACACATCACAGGAGACATGCTGCATTTTTACATTTTCAAAAACATCACTTAGTGTGATTTATAAGATGTTTTCCTCATGGGGACCAAAAAATGTCCCCACAAGGACAAGGATTTTGGATATTGCCATCTTTGTGGGGACATTTTGTCCCCATACCGTAGGGATTACCAGTCCACACACACACACACACAGATGGTCCAATCAGCTGTAGCTTAGCAACATCAGTTAATTGTGTATTGGTGGGTAGTGTGTGATGTGCTCGGGATAGATGGACAGATGTTATGATGGCGGCACTGCAGGGCTGCAGCAGTCTGTTTTCATTTCACAAAATAAAGATCCCTCAAAATCACTTTGACTCACTTCCAGCTTCAATTATAGGCCGTTAATTCATTCCTCACCAAATGCAAAGCTGGAGCCTGATCTCTGATCTCTTACAAGAACACTCTGCACTTTCCACTGTAATATACAGGCGCTTTTAACGTAGATTCAACTTAAGAGTATATTTTAAATATTTTTGTAATGAAATTTTTGTATGAATGAAGGCCAGTATCACTGATATAATTAATACTGCTACTGATGTCCCGATTAAACATCGATAGACATTCAACTTTACAGTATAATTGAAAGCTATTTCAATTTCAACATTTATTAGTCTTTAAAAAATATATATTATATATAATATGATACTGGCGCTTGTCTTTCTGTGCGTGTGTGTGTCATAGTCAAGACATTCACAGACGCGGTCTCTTATCTTGTAACTCTTCAATGGTTTAAAAGTGTATGAATGAATAAGATTGTGATCATATAATGTAGCTAGCCAAAGGATGACAGAAAAAACAGATGCTGCGTTAAATATTAACACATTAAACTGAAAAAATGTATTGCATGTGTCAAGGCACTAATTTTGGAAGCACTACTTTAAATGTAATACTGAATAACACACTACAGTTCAAATTATAATCAGTACTTTACATCATAATCAAGTGCTTTAGGATGTTATTCAGTGCATTAAAGTAAGTGTGTTGTAGGCCTACTTTGTAATTTTAAAGTAAATTTACTTTAAAGTAAAACTTAATTTGACATTATTACAAAGTGTACTTTTTAAACTGCACTACAAGTAATATACAATTAAGCACACAAGGGAGAACTGCTTAGATATTGTTTTCTAAATCCAATTAATGTAATAAATTAGCCTATACTGTGTAAATAAAACTATGTCTGTGTTCCTCCAAAGCTAGTCCGACCTCAGAGGTCTTGACCTTCATGATAGTATCCAACAATCAAAATGCAACAATTAGTGTAATTAATTATTGTTAGAAAAATGCAGTGGTGTAAAGTATTTGAATAAATGTCATTAGTTACTGTACTTAAGTATCTTTTTGGCTACTAGTTATACACTCTAAAAATGCTGGGTAAAAAACAACCCAATGTTGGGTCAAATATGGACTAACCCAGCAATTGGGTTGTCTTAAGCAAACATTTAACCCAACCGCAGGGTTAAAACAACCCAACTGCTGGGTTAGTCCATATTTGACCCAACATTGGGTTAAAACAACCCAGCATTTTTTAGAGTGTACTGAGTATCAAAGATATTCACAACTTTTACTCTCTACATGAAACATACATATACCTATTTTACATGTGTTGAGTAATGCAGTTACACATTACATTATGCATGGCTCCTAACTTTTTCTTCAGCAGTTTGCTTTGTGCGTTTTGCCTTTACTCACTCAAACATGTCAAGAAGGCTATGTTACATAAATGCGAGTGCTTTAGCAGGGAGTTGATAATTCGCAGGTGTTTGATTTATGAGATGAGTTCATGACTGCAGTCGGTGATGAGGCTGAAACCAGCACGTCCAGTGCAAGGAGGCTTTCATTTTACTTAACATTATTTTATTTATCGCTATATTGACAAGACCTTTTTGAAGGATATTGGTTTTCTTATGGATTTTTGTGCACTTGAGCTTAACTGAGACTTCAGAGTTTGTAGACGTTTATTAATTTATTGCAAAATTGAAGTGTTCAGTGTTATTTTGATTTTAGAAAATGAACATGATTTCTCGATTGTTTCTTATATTTTCACTGGTATGTCTCTCAGGTGTCGAGGACTAGTGTATCTTTAAGCCTACATTTAGTATGAGAAAAATACTTAAAGAGTTAGTTCACCCAAAAATGAAAAGGACCCCATGATTTACTCACCGTCAAGTCATCCTAGGTGTGTATGACATTCTTCTTTCAGACGAATAAAAGTTGAGTTATATTAAAAAAAGTCCTGGCTCTTCCAAGCTTTATAATGGCATTGACTGTTGCTCTGTTTATGAAGTCCATAAAAAATGCATCTGTCCATCAAATAATATGCTCCAAACGGCTCCGGGAGGTTTAATAAAGGCCTTCTGAAGCAAATTGTTGCGTTTGTGTAAGAAAAATATCCATATTTAAATCTTTTTGTATTAAAGTTCCAGCCGACCGCCTTCTGTGGAAAAGTGTTGAAAGTGCCTTCTCGGAGTTCAAGATGCATAGGCGACTTCGGATGAGCGCACACGGTAGCCATAGACAGTAAAAGAAATGGACACAGTGACCCCATAGGCTTCAACGGAGAAAAGTGAAGTCAGTTAGAAGCATCACTTCCTGATGGCTGATCGTACTGAGCAGACTTGATGACGTGATGTGACGTGAGCAACCTGTCTGACAGCTGCAAGTCTTCTAGTAGTTGTGGAAAGGGAAATCTGAATCAAGTTGTTTACATGTTTTGTCCCGTTGCTTTTGGCTCTATATGGGCTTCTCCCCATGCTTATCCCTTGACTTTATCTGACTTTATGCCTCCATGTCCCCCGGATCGCCTCATAGACAGTTAAAGATTGCCTGTGATTGTCTCCTCCTGTCTATACGGTAATTTCTCTACTGTGCGACAGAGTCGCGTTGGTTATGATGCAATCGTTAGCCTATTTTTACAAAAACGGCTTCTATGGGGCGATGGTGTAAGATATAAGGTAATGGATCCTTTTATACTTTGTCGTGTTACTTTAGAAATAAACAGTGGACAACTGGAGTCTTTAAACGCCTCAGATGTAAAGTTATTCACTGTCAAAGTGCTGCTAAAATGAATGGGAGTCAATGGGATGCTAACAGCAGTGATGGCTTGGTTAGCAATGGCCATCCCTATGGAAGGTACACTTTCCGGGGGCTGGATTACCCCCTTGCCGGTAGCGTAAGCCTTTGAACTGCAGAGTCACTTTCAACACCTTTTCCATAAATAAATATGGAAGGCGATCGGACAAAACTTTACTTAATAAAGTTTTAAATATGAATATTTTTCTTACACAAACTTCAAAACATTTCATTTTTGGGTGTACTAACCCTTAAAGTGCTGTTAAAATCAGATACTTTAAGACTTTTACTCAAGTTTTATGGGAATTGGTGACTTGTAATGGAGTCATTTTCACTGTAAGGAATCTACTTTTACTCAAGTATGGTTTTCAGGTACTCTTTAAACCTCTGGAAAAATGTAACAAATTAAGATTTAAACTGCATTTAGACATCTCCAGAAAATCCAGAAAATTTGTAAATAGAAAAAAAACATTGGTTTGACCTCTTGAAATTGACCATCGATTATCTGAAAGGTTGACACCTCACTATTTGTTCAGTGATTTTCAGACGCTTTTGGTACTCCAGGCGTGGTTTCTGCATGGCACTGAGGACACCTGCTGCAATTCCACACCATGCAAAGCAAAGTGAGGAAAAAGTGAAATCAGAACGAATTACAAAGAAAGAGAAAGAAAGAGAAAGAAAGAGATAAGGTTAAAAATAGTTAGCGTCTGGCACAGTATGATTGAGCTTCCAGGGCTCTGAAAATTCACTCTAATTATTCAACGGTATCCCTCTGTCATCCTGGCCTCTGCATTCCTGCTCTGGCAAATCCGAGTCACTCCCACTATTATACATAATTCGGCTGCTTAATTGGCACGGATCGAGCAGAAAGTGGGCTGTGGAAAATCCTCTGAGACTCGCAGGGCCACATCTGAGTGGCTCCATCAGCGCGGCAGTCCCTGAGGTGAGAGAAGTCAGCAAATATTTCATCTGCCGGACTATCAAAGTGCTTCACCTCTGGAGCCTGATTCACTCTTCCACTGCGCGCGCGCGGATGCGAGTGCAAGTACTGACAGTATTATTTATAGCCGGAGAGGGAAGATGACGGATGTTAATGCCAGTGAGATTATGCGGTTGCTGCCATAACGATATGTTGGACTTGAGCGGAGAGGTTAACTAAACTAGTCATTTAAGTTATAAGTGGGCCACTGGCATGCGCGAAAGCAGCCTTCAGCCATTCCTCGTTGAGACGCGGCGCGATACAGAGGCCAAAGAACAGCGAGACAAACTGTTTGTGTAACACATTAAAATAGATTCTAATGGCAGTCCCCAAAGACACATACGTCTCGTCTCAGATCTGGGGCTGTGAAAAGGTTCCAGGGAGCGAGTTTATTGCTAACCTTGGGCTCGTGAAGAGAGTCATTAAACAAAGGAAAAGTGTAACCTTGACCAGAGGGTGAGTCGCCATATATCTACACACTCGCGCTCTCACATGCGCTTTACCTAAAAACAGGATGCGTGACCGTAGCCGACGGGGAGAAAGATCTTTTTAGAGAAGATAAGTTCTTGCGCTGCTTCATGATGTCATGATTACATTCCGTTCCGCGGGAAAAGGTCACCCGGTGTCATGGCAACCACTGAAGAGGTTCACAGCGTGCCAATACAGATAAGAATCAATTTTTAACACCTCACCCATGCGAGAGGGTTCACTGTCCCAAGACATCAAATTTACTGCGGTGTCACAAGGCGCTGGTGGAATGGGTGTCGTGCTGAAAGTTTTATTGGAAGAACGGGAAGATTTGGATGGGGTGCATGGATTTAACTTCTTTACTACATTGTTTTGGAGCTTGGAGTTGGAGTTTATAACGATTTAAGATATAATTAGCGTATGGAACATCTGCCCACACGGCTTCTGGGATGAGTGTTTTACAAACTGCTGTTTTTAAAAAAAGTCAGCTTATGTGCTAATTATGTGCCATACGTTTCCGTCAGATGCTGAACACCTTGCATTGTCTGCTAGTTAATTATTATTAATGGTTAAACTACCGTTTTTACCAAAAGACGGTAGTATTGTGTCAAATAATGACAGTTGAACTCAAGCGCAAAGGAGATTTTAGATGCAGTGGATGGGAATTTTTCAGTGAATAACCTACATTTTTGTTTCTGACACTTTTAATATATTCTGAAACAGTCAAACTATATGACTGCAAAATATGCCATAAAATTAGCTATTTTGGAGCTAGGGTCACTAAATGTTTTTTCATTTTTATTTTTAAATAAAAGATTGGTGTAAATATTCTTCAAAACAATTTCTGTTCCATGGAAGAAATACAGCATACAGGCTGGTTGGGTAAACTAGGGCTGTTCACACCAAGGATGATAACTATAACAATAACTATCATGTTTTAATAATCATTCTACTTCTATGAGAATTAGACACAGCTGTAACAATAACGACACAGTCTATTTATTTTCAGAACGATTAATTCCATCTGAAACCAATCAGTATCGACTTGACTTTAAAGAGCTCTTGTTCTTTGTAAAGAAAAGGATGAAAGCTATATAACAGCAGGGCTATTTCTCAACAAATCTGCCATATGAGCAGTTTTCCTCTGTCTAGATCTTTCCAGAATCCTGAGATGCCTGACAATAAGCCAGAGGAACATGTGTAAGCAGTCTTTAGCTCTGTTCGTTTGGATTGACACTGAGAGGCATACAGCAGTGATTTCTACTAAACGCTGGGCTGCTGCTGATCATGTGGCCACAGGTACAATAAATCCATCAAATCACCAGATCAAGGAGGGATTATTGGTAAACCGCAGACATGAGTGGGCTGGTGGCTGCTTCTACACAACATCACACACTCCTAAAAAAAAGTCAAAAGACAGTGTTGTTAAAGTGCTGTTTTATATTGGATAATCGAAAATAAGGGTTTCTGGTTAAAAACCGGTTCATTTCATTTACACTGGGTTACCATTGTGATAAAAAGTATGTTCCCCAGCATGATGTCACGGCTACACCATATAGATTGATAACACTTGTCTCTCACATCTGCTCATGGCCAACACCCACCACCATTAAAGAGCTCCAGCAGTTCGGAGGTTTCTTCAATTTCTGTCGTCGTTTCATAAAAAAAAAAACCCTATCGTTCCATTACTGCACCTCTCACATCGCTACTGAAAGGCAGGCCCAAGTCTCTATCTAAAAACTCTTATGCCACTCAAGACTTTCAATGTCTCAGATAACTTTTCACCTCTGCTCCACTGCTGATTTACCCTAATCTAGATAAGGGGATGGCTTGGAGGTGGCTGGCTGGGCTCTGGGTCCGGAGTGGGCCTGGTGATGTCCTCAGGTGGGCAGATGGTTAACAGCAATCTGTTATTCACCAGCACCCACTCAACATGCACACCAAAATCTTCCAGAGGACCATCTAAACAGAGCAGGCAGACTGCAGGCAAGTCCATTTAAGTCTTAACAATCAAGGAAACATGCAGGAGATCAGAATAAATCAACCAAATCCATTCAACGAGACTGAACGAAGAACTAAATGAACTAAAGGCTTATATATATATATATACATACAGGGAGGATAATCAGCAGAACAGGGAACAGGTGTTTAACTCATTAATGACCATGGGAACTAACAATGACCGGGAACGGGAACAGGGAAAACTAAACCAAAAGAGAATGAGACAGGTATAGTTCCTTCAGGATGGAATGATCAATTGGTGACTGATGGTTAAGCAGAACGTCAAAAAAATCAGCCCACCATTTACACAGTTAACGAGTTGGATTCTCATGCTAAACATGGACAAAATGTCTTAGTATTTCTGTGCCAAATACTCCTTCCGGATTCAAATATGTTTTGGGGAAAAAAATTCTGTGTATGGGCCTGTGTGAGGTCAAATAGGAGGAATTGCTTGTATGGTCACTGTGTTTTGTTGGCAATCGGCACGTAAGCGCATATGATGTAAAAAACACGCACTCCACTGCACTCGTCCACGAGTTTGGCTGTTTTCAGAAAAAATCAGTACAGCGTATCTATCTTTTATAAATATGATAAAACTAAAGACTCTTCGGAGATATGAAGGATGCAATACTACTCTATAGGTACTCAAGATTAACATGACAGAAACAGAAACATAACAGAAACGGAACAATTCCTAGGGCCATATATTGTTTTTAAAGGTTGTGCATATAATTTCTGTCAGCATCTGATTTTCTTGTGCCTTGTTCAACCACCAAGCATTCTTTAGAGTATGCAAAGTTGTTTGAACCTCCTTGTGTGCTGTTTGCCATTGCTGCCAAAGGACGGTGGATACAGGGCAGATGAGAAAAGCCCTGTGTGCTTGGCATGGTTTCCAGCATGGACATCTCGCCTCTCATCACGCTCCACGAGTTCTCATCAAACTTGATGCTTTCTGGTTTTATAGCCTATAGAGTCGGCTGCAGTTTTGTGAGCATTAGCCGCGTTTCCATTGTTGTGCCAAAAGTGAGCCTGCCATTGCGTGCCAGGGCCAGTTGCATTTCCACGGGGGCTTGATCCTGCCTCCTTGGGGTTTCCTCGGGGGCCAACGCCCAGGAGTTTTTGGCCCACTGAATACCTTGGTCCAAAGCAGGCCAACTGGGGCTGGAGGTGTAGTTATGGACAAATGTGGAATTTATCTCAAGAGTCAAGAGATGGTCAGGATCGCTGCTCATTCCCTATGTTTTCATATCAGGCTATAAACTAACCTCAACATTAACATTAATTTGTCTTTTTATGTGAGATGATACCAGTTTGATTCAAAATTATTGATGTGCACTTCTGGCTTTAATTAATAAATTGCTGTCACTATAACATTGTTTTATCATAAATCATTGGTCAAATATCGATGCTAGAGTCTTGTGTCTTTAAGTAAAGACCAAATGTTATGTTCATTTTGTGATCTAGCAAGTTTTTAGTCGGCTAGATTCCCCCTACACTGCCCCTGCCCCTAAACCTACCCATCACACACACACACACACACACACACACACACACACACACACACACACACACACACACACACACACACACACACACACACAGACATGTTGTGTTTCCATGTTTTATGGGGACATTCCATAGGCGTAATGCATTTTATTCTGTACAAACCGTATTTTCTATCCCCCTACACTGCCCCTGCCCCTAAACCTACCCATCACAGGAGACATGCTGCATTTTTACTTTTTCAAAAAACATCACTTAGTGTGATTTATAAGATGTTTTCCTCATGGGGACCAAAAAAATGTCCCCACAAGGACAAAAATTTGGATATTGCCATCTTTGTGGGGACATTTTGTCCCCATACCGTAGGGATTACCAGTCCACACACACACACACACACACACACACACACACACACACACACTGCCCCTGCCCCTGCCCCCAAACCTACCCATCACAGGAGACTGCAGTTTCTGTGAAAAAACCTCATCCTGTGTGATTTATAAGCATTTTGAAAAGTGAGGACATGGGGAACGTCCTCATATTTCACCCTCTTTTTGTAATACCTATGTCATACCCATGTCATTATACACATTTGTGTCCTGATATTTCACAAAAACATGCCCACACACACACATACACACACACACACACACACACACACACACACACACACACACACACACACACACACACACACACACACACACTCCAGTCACAAACAAAAATAGGCCCACATATAACACTATCAAGATCTCAATAACACCCCACATTCTCAGTGGTGTACAGGATACACTTATTTCTACTGAAGCACATACCAAAAACTGTTCATCACAGACAGACGGTTAAATAAATATGACTGGAAAAGTGGAAAAGGAAAGATAAAGATAACATTGTGAACATTCACATGCATATAATGACAGTTTTAAAGCTCACAAAAGGATGTGGATGAGAACATGAGGAAAGAGACAAATAAAAGTTAATGAACAAGACAGTAGACATCAGAGGATCTTTCTGAATGGGAGCATTTGTTTCCTTGCGAGTGAAGTCTATCAGTTTCCGTCCCGTTTATGGGCTAATTCACGTCAGAGCAGGAAATGCCTGTACAAGACAATATGCCAAATTGCTGCGTTTATACCCCTCTTCCTGCTGTTAAACACAACTTTTGTGTGTGTGCGTGTGTGAGAGAGAGACTTTTCACAGTGCTTAGGGAGAAACCGGATCTAGAAGCATTAGTAACACTGCACAAATTTGACTTTCCTGTTTCACTGCTACTGCCCTAATAGTCTGCAAAGAACATTCCAGCCATTATGTCTGGACAGGACATTACGAGTGGACTTAAAAATGTGTAGTGAGTAATAAATATACACTTGTTTTCTGAGATTTATCTGTGAATAATCAGTACTTAAATCTGCTATTTTATACAGTGTTCTCTCTCTGTAGGCTACAACTGTTCAGTTTTACAATTGTGTAATTTATTTCACATAAGCCTGCCTGTAAACAGCATGTACAAGCAGTGATTGGTGACTTTACATGACTAACACGTGGGCTCTTCCTAAGTAGGTGGTTCATAGTCAGAATGTGCTATATAATGCTGCCTTTACATGCTATCAGAATTAAGTTTCATATATGCACATGAACGCCCTCAGATGTTATGTTTACCACTGGGAATTTTGGAAATAATTCTGATATTCCCGAGATGGGCGTGCCATAAACTTTAAACATGGTGGCGGGGAGAATACTGCTGTGACAGGTATGATTTATTAGTTTTCCCCCTAAAACAGCTAGATCGTCTTGTCTTGTCATTAATGTAGTGCATATTTACATATACAAGTTATCATTAAGCAATTTGTAAGTTTTATACACAGCGACAATAGTCTGCATTTGACCCAAATGACAGAATCGTAAGAAAGCGGACTATCTGGATAGAATCGTAAATGTTTATATGGTTGTCAGTGCATGCGACACTACATATTAATTTAGGTTTTAATAAGATTTTCCCAATAAAAAGGCAAGAATAATCCTGGTGTCCTCCATGATTCCCTTTCATTCCGACAACAAAGCACTTGAATGCAACAAGCTCGTAATCAACACGACTTCTGAAGTGGGAATTATTCAATTTCTGATAGCACGTGAAGGCAGCATAAGAGTATTGAGATGACATGACCAGTCGAATATTTCTTAATTATCTTTTGGTTACCCCCCTATTATTGGACATATTGGATTGCAGAAATAATCATGCACCTGATAATTAATTCTACTGTGAATAGGGCATTTCTACAATTGCACTTGTAACTGAAAATATTTACCAGTGTGTGATGCGACATCCTTATCAATAGGTGTCGGTATAAAATCCAAGACCATTGTTGCATTGTCCAGTGAAACATAAAGCCTGTCCCAATACCCACACTTACGGTTTTGGCCACTTGAGAGCATGAGAAGTGCGTAAGACTGTCCTGAACGCACACTAAATCTATGCTATCTCTAATACCGCTTCAGATTGGTAATTGTGGCTAAGGGTGTACTCACACTAGGCGATCTGAACCGTGCCCAAAGTCTAGTGTGAGTGCTCCGTACCGTGCCCGGTTCATTTAGCTGGCCCTGGCCCACTTGGAAGAGGTGGGCCAGAGCGCGGTTTGGTTGGGCTCGGGCGCGGTACGCATGAAGTGTGATCACTAACCGTGTCGGAGCACGGAACAGCTGTGCGCTACTGTCATCATTAAACACCAAACTTCTTGGATAAACTTTTCAATTAATTCAAGTATATTTAGGTTTATAACAGTTCTGGTTCTCACCTTATTGATGAACATAAATTGTAGTTTGCGAGTAAAGCTGCAAATGCCTCCATCAAAGTCAGCTGCCTCCGTAATAATCTTCTGATACGTGCAGAAGATTATTATATAAAACGGAAAGTTGCATTGTGAATGATGTAAGCGTGCTCCGGCCCAGTACGTTAAGTGCAATGTGAGTGCAGGCCAGCGGGGGGACAATCGTGCTCGGTACAAGGCAACCGTGTCTAGTACACCCTGAGAGTATCCCATCATTCATCGCATCCAGGAAATCATGTGCCCTGAAGTCAAAAGAACTTCAGGAACACATTCCAGTGTATGTTACATTAATTAGATATTACATATAATTTGGTGGTAAAAGTGTCCAATCGGGCAATCAATGACGGGTCACATACAAAACGCAGTGGCTCAGTGGTTCATGTAGATTGCCTGCAAACCAGAAGGTTGGTGGTTCAATCCCCGGTTCCACCTGACCAAGTGTCGAGGTGTCCATGAGCAAGACACCTAACCCCAGCAGCTCTCTCGATGGCGCCTTGCATGGCTGACACCGCCGTTGGTGTATGAATGAGTGAGTGGATGGGTAAATGTGAGGCAATATGTAAAGCGCTTTGGATGGCCATTGGTCTGTTAAAAGCGCTATATAAATGCAGTCCATTTACCATACAGAAAATACATAATATAAATAGACAAGTGGTCTAGTGCAAAAACCGCAAGTGTGAATACTTGGACTGGCCCATAAACATATAAATATCTGAATGTTCTGAAAATTCCAATAATATAAGTGTAATTTTGCATTCATAGCTTGCCCTACAAGGACATTATTGTAAAATTTCCCCCAAAAGTTTTGTTGTAGTATCAGAATGTTGGTGGTCTGTCTCAGTGGGGTTAGGAAGCATTAATGTGGAAAATCAGAGTGAATTTAAACACATGATTGTACATATTAACATTGCTCTGTATTTTAAAGAATGTTTTATGAAGTCAAGATTTAAAAAATGAGATTCAGGTGTAGAGCAGACAGTTATTGACAGCTGTCTGCGGAAGCTGTAATATTTAGGTCTTTTTGAAATCATCACTAACCTTTCACTTACAAGAAACAGTTGACAATATTGCCACTGCCAAGTGTACTTCTTCCACACAGAAACAACAAACCCCATCTGTCACCTATCAGTCTCTCGCGTAGCCAGACCGACATTATAGCTGCGTCCCAATTCAGAGGCTGCATCCTTCACAGGACATTAAAAGGCCGATTGCATCACCGTGGTGTGACGAAGGCTGTCCCAATTTGAAGGCTCCTCCAAATGCGTCCTTCATTTCCTGTGAAAGAAAGGACATAACAGATGGATCCTTCACGGCCTTGCCTAACCCAGAATTCATTGTGCGCCAGTGATGACAGGATTTTTCTGAGAGAAATTGCCGAATTACACTTTTAAATGCAAGTATTTGGTTTCAGCTTAAATATCCAATGATACAAATGATTTAAAAACAGTTCAAATATATTATATCTTACTAAGTTTATACTCTTTATTAAATACAGAAATGGACTATGGTGTATATATTTATACAGTTTGTGAACCTTGTTTTCTATTCAGACAGTTTAATACAACTTTCAAAAAAGTCCAGTCCAAACATTACTGTCGCTCATCAACGGCAGCTGTCACAGTTGCTAGGCGACATGAACAGTCCTCTGTAGGCTAGACCGTCCCATTTAACAGCGTTCAGTCCAGCCTTCGCAGCTTTCGAAGGATGCAGCCTCACAGTCTGTTCTCTATAACCACTAAACAGGGTCAATTAGCGTGAGGTCGCAATCCCAAAAGCACTGATGGGAGTGTAAAGTTCTGCGCGTGATCTACTGATGACATGCAAATTAAAGAACACAGATGCGGCCAAATCATAAAACCAACGCAATCTACCAAGAGCAGTGCAAATTAGCATCTGCTTTAAGACCTGCTTTTTTTGGGGCGGTAAATACTGGCATAAACACCAGTAAATTGACGAGCACAAACCTTAGTAAACGAGCATGATTGATTTAAATACTCTCCTCACATAAAGTCTGCGTCTGAAAGGGAAACTCCTACAAATGCAATAAGGTCAGCCGCAAAAATAACCCTGTCCACGCCTTTTTAGTGCTGATTTATCACTGCGTGTCTTGACAGTAGTTTTGTAACGGCTTGTGCTGGAGTGAGCTGTTAGTAAATCTGGCCCTTAGTCAAGAAGAAGCCGTCTGACTGATATATAAACACACAACTAATACAACTAAATCACTCAGGAATCCAGAGTTTGCCAAGCTCAAAGAATGGTGCTTTTCCTCAACCCTATGAGTAAACGTGAACACATCTCATTTAAGAGAGCCTCAAACAAAACACTTGAACGAATTTTGATGTTTTTATGAACTTCACAGCTTTTTAAATGCTCTAAATCTTGTAAATGTGTCTTTTGTTTCCTGGCGGACTGTTATAGATCGCCACACACTTGGCTTTCTGAGAGCCTTTAGAAGTCGGCCAATCAGACTGAGACTTTTGCCTTTGTGAAAGTGTGTCCAGTTTAGTGTGCGATCATATGCATGAGTGTGTGAGGTCTGTGGGCAGCTGACCTTGCTTACAACATAGAAAAAATGTATATAATAAAGTTCCTACACAATCTCATGACCTTTTAATTCATCTCACTAACATTCCCTTTGAACATGTTTCATAATAAAAAAAAAACATTTCATGAGTTGAAATCAAGAATTTACACTTATAATACAGCATATTCTCTTAAGGTTTAAATATGCGCCTCCTGTTTGGCGCCCCTGTCTGCTCAGTCAACTAATGGTTTTTCTGCTTATAAACGTCAAATAAACTCCAAATGCACTAATACTGGAACTGTAAGATTGTATTTACTTTTATATGAAGTACTGGTCACTGAATACTGAAGCATTTATTCAATATACTCTGATCTGGACTTATTCACCCTCTACTTCTCTATTTTTCATTTTCCTGACTAGACCTCTCCTCTCCTCTCCTCTCCTCTCCTCTCCTCTCCTCTCCTCTCCTCTCCTCTCCTCCTCTCCTCTCCTCTCCTCTCCTCTCCTCTTTCATGAGCTCTCTTCCTCCCACCTTTCAGCATTCAAAAATAATTGCATAGTTATCCTCAAATTAATGCCTAACTGTTTTACAACACACTGAGAGAAAAGGCCAAGCCAATTACTATTCTGCGTTCACCTTACAGAAGAGGATATTATGCTAATGACCCTCCCTACATGAACATAAAAAAAGCTTTTATTTCCTCCTCTTTCTCTCTCTCTCTCTCTCTCTCTCTCTCTCTCTCTCTCTCTCAAATGCATTAAATCATATAATAATTTTGTTCTCCAATCAGGGAAGGCTATCCAGACAGGCATAGATGTTCCACACATTATCTTTGGTGGTGACAGTAAAACATATCCCAGAGAATAAGGGTCAAATGTGAACTCTGACTGAAGCAATGGTTGTAAGTGTTTGTTATACACATGTTCGTTTTTTGCAAGCATATGTGTGTGTTTGTGCTTGCACTATGACTGTCATAGATGGCTCGCAGGACTGTGTTGACACTTTCACACCTTTACACACATGTGGACACACATCTCCACTGTCCCACTGCAAGCTCAAAGTGTTTATTAAACTGAGACCAGATGAACCACAAGAGCTTTCAGCCACATGCTGGAATTTTACATAATAAATTAATAATAACATTGCAAAATCAGTATATATTTATAAACACAACCTAAAATATAACCACAACCATCCAATGAAAAAAAAAAAAACAACAACTAAGGGCCAGATTTACTTAGAGCTCGTTCCAGCGCAAACCCTCATTTGGCGTTAAAAACGACTGCCAGGGTTTACTAAAGACACAGTGAAAAATTTGCCAAGGTTATTTATGGGAGGAGAGTATTTAAATGAATCATGCAAGGTGATTTAAGGTTTGCACTCGTCATTGTACTGATATAAGCATGTCTTAAACCAGACACTAATTTGTGCTGTTCGTGGTAGTTTGCGTTGATCATTATGATATAAGCTGCGTCTATATGTTCTCTCATTTGTGTGTCGCCAGTAGATCTCACACACAACTTGCACGTTTTGAAATTGCGCTCTCACACTAATTTGCCCTGTTTAGTAAATGTGTTTTACAATGGCTAAAATGACAGCAGAATGTAAATGAAGTCGTGATGAAATGAAAATGGCTACATAATTCTGTTTCTTTGTATTGTGGCGCAAGTCCGTAACCATGCATTGAACATTGAAGGGATTTAAATGTATAACGAAGAAACAAGAATGGTAAAATAAGTTCTAGGTCTAATTATATACTATATAGTTGTGAAGTAGGCCTAATCCATTTAAACTCTTTGCAAATTATTTTATTTTATTTAAAAATATGTACACATTCACTCTTGTTAGTATGTCTAAAGCCCCGTTTCCACCGAAATAATTTGCCCCAGGAACTTTTTTCCCCCACACCTGTCGCTGTCTGTGTTTCCATCGCGGTTTAAAGTACCGCGAAGATTAGTCCGGTGACGCAGGACCTCACGCGACTTTCCAGATCCCACTGGATTTCTTCCTCCACTAATAAACTTAATAAAGCCTGAACCTCATCGTCGATCCATCAGTCAGATTTTTTAAACTGCATAGTTGATTCAAATAGCAAACAACTCTTACTGCACGCACCGCAACAGACTTTTAGGTTGAAATAAAAGGCTGCATGAGCTCAACCAATCAGCATGTTCAAGTCCCACCTCAAAAAATTGCTGAACTTTGAAAAAGTACTACCTCGCAAACAGGGCTGTTTTGAGGGGGAAGTTTTTACCCGGAACTTTACATTTAGACCCTGGTTCCTGTAGTCGAAACACACCGAGTATCAAGTCCCTATAGCTCCTGGAGAAAATTCCTGCAGTGAAAACGCAGCTTAATGTGTCACAAATGTAAAAAAGACAAAACATTTCTTGTCTCATCACATTCAGTTATAATGACATAATTTAAATGATTGCATATTTGCAACCATAATCAAAATAGTCCCTCAATATTCAAAGTGCAAATAGAGACCACATTTTTCTTCAAGCGTGATACAGAGCTAGGAGATGGTTACAACTACACAGCCCAGCCTAAGATAGCTTTCATATTGGGAGATATTCGCATGCATCAGGGAGCTGCTTTCAAAATGCGGGGTATTTGAAGCTGCGTTGAAACAATGCAATATGGACCTTCAACCCACCGGTCCCTGTTGAAGTCCACGATATGGAGAAAAATCCTGGAATGTTTTTCTCAAAAACCTTAATTTCTTTTCAACTGAAGAAAGAAAGATATGAACATCTCGGATGACATAGGGGTACATTATCAGGACATTTTATTCTGAAGTGAACTAATCCTTTAAACATTACAAGGGTCAGAATTTTTACATATACATGCATGAATCATTCACAATAAGATCTATGACATTTTACAAAACTGAGCTGCTCTAATGACTTCAGTGTAACGTGCATGAACTTTTTTTTCTTCTCTATTGCACATAATACATTTTAGGACTTGTGTAATCACAGTATCACCCAGATGTTCAGTTCCATCGTTTAACATGTTTTGTAACGCAACCGAGAGTCTCCTCGCAGGTTCATGGTTCTCAATCCAGACACATTACTTATTCAGATATTTCACATGGCTTCAGATGCACCTCAGTCTGACATTACTCGCACTGAGACTTGCATGTTAAGTCCGACATGAGCCAGATTCATTTATCAGAGCGCAGACTGGCTGTCAGTGTGCTGTAATGAAGTCCAGCAGCTGATGAACCAGGATATCACTCCAAACAACAGAGAACACAGCAGGATCATACATCTGATGTCATATTCAAACCATTCACCTGCCATTAAGTCTGGGTCAATGACCTGAAGATGGATGCAAAGCGACAGCAATCACATACATATCACCAGAGTTTTAGCTCACCACGTGAAGAGGAATAAAACTGCATCAGTCGTTTCTCGTGCTTATGAACTTTTCTTGTTTCCAAGAACAAAAAAAAAATGCTAATGAAACACATAAACAATGAATAATTCATGCGAGTAAACATTTTCCTCTATCTGAGGAGCTTATGCATAATTTATATGATAATTTCACTATATTTCAGTGTTTTAGACCGTTTCCTCACTCATACTGACCCATTTTATCTGTTCATAATTCACAGAGCATGCACAGACATTTACTGTTGTCTCACTGTATCCTCCGTATTCGGTGGCTTCAGTAAGAACTGGAATGCTGCAGACTAATCATACTCATGTTTGCCATGACTGGACTCAAATGTATAAATATTAATTTGCAATCAGCAAATCACACAGTGTGCAGCACACCCAGAGTTTAAGGTGCATTATGCATCATTATAAGCTAACATGGGCGGGTGGATGGGCTTTAGTATACTGCACAAACAGATTTATAAGCAATGAGATATTTGTGCATTAGTGCATGCATGTGTTAGCATTTCTCTGTGCTTTGCTGTGCATGTGTGTTTAAGGTTAAATAATTACAGATGGTTTTAGTTATCTAGTTATCATCACTCTTTTCTCTCTTGCTCTCTGAGAGTCTGTAAGACTATTCTCATTCATTACTTGAGGCTAAAAGAGTAGAAGGGATGCAAATGTTCTCTGTCATTGGAAAAACGTTTTATGGTTTATTGATTATATGTAGCAAGTAAGTACAAAATATAGAAAAATGGTCTACTTTAAACGTTTCTACTAATTATAATTAACTCTGCAACTACATGTCAACTTATTCTATAACACTAACAGTAACCCTAAACTAACAGTCTATTAATACTCTAAATTACAGTTATTAGTTACAAATTAATGGGAGTCAGAAGTGGACCATTGAAATAAAGTTACAGGGTTTCACTTTATTTTGAATGTCCATTTTAGACATTCTACTAACTAAAAGTAACTTTGCAACTGCATGTCAACTAACTCTCATTCATTTGTAACTTGTCAGCTAACTCTCATTAGAGTATTAGTAGACTGTTAGGCAACGGTTAATAGAATAAGTTGAATAATAAATAGTTTTTTTTCAAAGTTACTTTTAGTCAATGTCTGTTGGAGATCACTGAAATAAAGTGTTTGCAGATATTAAGCAGACAGTCTACTAATAGTGAGAGTTAGTTGACATGTAGTTGCAAAGTTACTTATAGAATATCTAAGGTGGACTTTTGAAATGTATAGGCCCACTGAAGTGTCTTGAAATGCGTAGCATTATTCAGTGTGTTGACGTAATTCCAGGAAGAAAAGACAGGAAGACAGGGCAGGATATATTGAACAGATCCTCCCCTTTTTTTAAATAACCAATAGCGCTAGCGTTTAGTTTATATCCCAGCTTGGCCAGAGCCGTTTACTTGGTAAAGCCTCAATTTCCTCCTAATCTCTAAGCGTTTCTCCTCGTAATCTCCTCCACATCTCTTTAAAATACAGCATTCTGCAGAATTCAAACGAGTCCGATACGTTTACTGGTCTGTGTCAACTCGATCACATGATCCACTCTGTGCTATCGTGTCTTTGGACCGGAGCTGTGGCGGTTCAAGAGACACTAATGTGAACCAATGGAAAGCATATTTACACTTTCTAAATCGTTTCCTATCCCCTATATAGTGCACTGTCTGATCGTTCCCTATCCCCTATATAGTGCACTGTCTGATCATTTCCTATCCCCTATATAGTGCACTGTCTGATCGCTCCTATCCCTATATAGTGCACTGTCTGATCGTTCCTCATTCCCTATATAATGCACTGTCTGATCGCTCCCTATCCTATATATGCACTGTCTGATCGCTCCTATCCCCTATAGTGCTGTCTGATCGCTCTCATCCCCTATATAGTGCACTGTCTGATCGTTCCTATCCCCTATATAGTACACTGTCTGATCGTTCTATCCCTATAGTGCACTGTCTGATCGCTCCTATTCCCTATATAATGCACTGTCTGATCGTTCCCTATCCCCTATATATAGTGCACTGTCTGATCGTTCCCTCATCCCTATATAATGCACTGTCTGATCGCTCCTATCCCCTATATAGTACACTGTCTGATCGTTCCTATCCCCTATATAGTGCACTTGTCTGATCGCTCTCATTCCCTATAATGCACTGTCTGATCGCTCCCTATCCCTATATAGTGCACTGTCTGATCGTTCATCCCCTATATAGTGCACTGTCTGATCGTTCCCTATTCCCTATATAATGCACTGTCTGATCGTTCCCTATCCCCTATATAGTGCACTGTCTGATCGCTCCCTATCCCTATATAGTGCACTGTCTGAATCGTTCTATTCCCTATATAATGCACTGTCTGAATCGCCTTTCCTCCTCTATAGTACACTGTCTGAATCGCTCCCTATCCCCTATATAGTGCACTGTCTGAATCGCTCCTATTCCCTATATAATGCACTGTCTGAATCGTTCCCTATCCCCTATAGTGCACTGTCTGAATCGCTCCTATCCCCTATATAGTGCACAGTCTGAATCGCTCCTATTCCCTATAATGCACTGTCTGATCGCTCTAATTCCATTCAAAAGTACATGTCTGATCGCTCCTATCCCCATATAGTGCACTGTCTGATCTTAATTCCTATATAATGCACTGTCTGATCGTTTCCTATCCCCTTATAGTACACTGTCTGATCGTTCCTATCCTCATATAGTGCAATGTCTGATCGCTCCCTATCCCATATAGTGCACTGTCTGAATATTCCCTATATAGTGCACTGTCTGAATTGTTCCCTATCCCTGAATAGTGCACTGTCTGAATCATTCCTCATCCTCATATAATGCACTGTCTGATATTGTTCCTATCCCCATATAGTGCACTGTCTGGAATTGTTCCTCATCCCTATATAGTGCACTGTCTGAATTGTTCTCATCCCCTATATAGTGAACTGTATGAATCATTCCCTATCTCTATAGTGCACTGTCTGGAATTGTTCCTATCTCCTATATAGTGCGCTGTCTGAATGCATTCTCATCCTCCATATAGTGCAGCAGTCTGAAGTGCTTCTAAAACTTCCTATATAGTGCACTGTCTGAATTGTTCTCATCCCATAATAGTGCACCAGCCTGATGACTCTAAAACATCCCCTATATAGTGCACTGTCTGGAATCGCCTCCTATAGTGCACTGTCTGAATTGTTCCCATCCCCTATATAGTGCACTGTCTGAATTGTTCCCTATATATAGTGCACTGTCTGAATTGTTCCCTATCCCCATATAGTGAACTGTATGAATCATTCCCTATCTCCATAGTGCACTGTCTGAATTGTTCCTTTCTCCATATAGTGCGCTGTCTGAATCGCTTCCTATCCCCATAGTGCACTGTCTGAAGCTCCTATCCTCATATAGTGAACTGTATGAATCGCTCCTATCCCCATTTTTATAGGCACTGTCTGAATCGTTCCCTATCCCTATGCTTGCACACTGATCGTTCCCTATCCTCTCTATTAATAGTGCACTGTCTGGAACAGCCCCTTCTTTGCAGTCTGACCTTTTGTGTCCCTATCCCTTGTGCAAGGTGTCAATGGATCGTCTATTTATAGTGCACTGTCAAGTCAGCAGTCTCCCCTACAGGTGCTGGTCATATAACTGAGAATATCATTTCAAAACGCTTATTTATTTCTCTAATTCCATTCAAAAGTGAAAATGATATGCATTAATTATACACAGACTGATTTACATTTTCTGACATACTTAATTTGGGATTTTAATTTTTGAGTTATAACATCAACTAATGGAATGAACTAATCCCAAATTCAGTATCTCAGAAAATTAGAATATTACTTAAGAATGTATACAAAGAAAGGATTTTTAGAAATCTTGGAATTAGAAAATAAATACACATGATATTCTAAGTATGAGACTGTACAGCACTCAATAACTGAGTTGCCTTGCCTGAATTACTGCCTTATGGAGTCGGCATCTGTGGCACTGCTCAGGCGTTATAGAGCCCAGGTTGCTCTGATAGTGGCCTTCAGCTCTTCTGCTTTGTTGGGTCTGGCATATCCCATCTTCTCTTCACAGTACCCCAGATTTTCTATGGGGTTACGGTCAGGTGAGTTTGCTGGCCAATTAAGAACAAGGATACCATGTTCCTTAAACCAGGTACTGGTTGCTTTGCACTGTGTGCAGGTGCCAAGTCCTTTGGACAATGAAATCTGTATCTCATCCATAAAGTTGGTCAGCAGCAGGAAGCATGAAGTGCTCTAAAACTTCCTGGTATACGGCTGCATTGACCTTGGACCTCAGAAAACACAGTGGACCATACACCAGCAGATGACATGGCACCCCAAACATCACTGACTGTGGAAACTTTACTCTGACCTCAAGCAACGTGGATTGTGTGCCTCTCCTCTCTTCCTGCAGACTCTGGGACCCTGATTTCCAAAGGAAAAGCAAAATTTACTTTCATTGGAGAACATAAATTTGGACCATTTTTGTTTTCTAAGGTGAGACAATATTCTAAAACGCTGTCTGATTGTTATAGAGTGGCTTGACACAAGGAATGCGACAGGGGGAAACCCATGTCTTGCGTTGTGCGTAGTGGTTCTTGAAGCACTGACTCAATATTGCAGTCCACTCTTTGTGAATCTAACATTTTTATAGGCTTTCTTCACATTCCTCTCCAGGGTGCGGTTATCCCTATTGCTTGTACACTTTCCTCCTTCGTCTCTATTAATGTGCTTGACACAGAGAAAGCCAGCTTCTTTTGCAATGACCTTTGTGTCTTTCCTTGTGCAAGGTGTCAATGGTCGTCTTTTGGACAACTGTCAAGTCAGCAGTCTTCCATGATTGTAGCCTACAGAACTAGACTGAGAGACCATTTAAAGGCCTTTGCAGGTGTTTTGAGTTAATTAGCTGATTAGAGTGTGGCACCAGGTGTCTTCAATATTGAACCTTTTCACAATATTTAAATTTTCTGACATACTGAATTTTGGGATTTTCCTTGAAGTTGTCAGTTATGGAAATCATAAATTAACAAAGAAATGAAGATGTGAAATATATCAGTCTGTGTGTAATGAATGTATATAATATACAAGTCTCACGTTTTGAATGGAATTAGAGAAATAAATACACTTTTTGATGATATTCTAATGCAGAAATGACCAGCACCTGTATATAATGTACTGTCTGAATAGCTCCTATCCCCTATAGTGCACTGTCTGAATCACTCCCTATCCCCTATATAGTGCACTGTCTGAATCGTTCCCTATCCCCTATATAGTGCACTGTCTGAATCACTCCTATCCCCTATATAGTGCACTGTCTGAATCACTCCTCATCCCCTATATAGTGCATTGTCTGAATCACTCCTATCCCCTATATAGTGCACTGTCTGAATCACTCATCCCCTATAGTGCACTGTCTGAATCGTTTGCTATCCCCAATAGTGCACTGTCTGAATGTCCTATCCCCATATAGTGCACTGTCTGAATCATTCTATCCCCTATATAGTGCACTGTCTGAATCGCTCCATATCCCCTATATAGTGCACTGTCTGAATCACTCCCTATCCCCTATATAGTGCACTGTCTGAATCACTCCCTATCCCCTATATAGTGCACTGTCTGAATCACTTATCCCCTATATAGTGCACTGTCTGAATCACTCCTCATCCCCTATATAGTTCACTGTCTGAATCGTTCTATCCCCTATTTAGTGTACTGTCTGAATCATCCCCTATCCCCTATATAGTGCACTGTCTGAATCATCCCCTATATAGTGTACTGTCTGAATTCACTTATCCCCTATATAGTGCACTGTCTGAATCACTCCCTATCCCTATATAGTGCACTGTCTGAATCGTTTTATCCCCTATATAGTGCACTGTCTGAATCACTTTATCCCCTATATAGTGCACTGTCTGAATCATTTATCCCCTATATAGTGCACTGTCTGAATCACTCCCTATCCCCTATATAGTGCACTGTCTGAATCACTTCCTATCCCCTATATAGTGCACTGTCTGAATCACTCCCATCCCCTATATAGTGCACTGTCTGAATCACTCCCTATCTTATATAGTGCACTGTCTGAATCACTCCTATTATAGTGTATATATATATATATATATATATATATATATATATATATATATATATATATATATATATAAAATGTAATGAATGAATAAATTACAGTTATCTTTTTGTGTAATTTATGTACCTTTAGCTATGTGCCCTGCAGTAAATAGAGATTTGAGCTCTTTTTTCCTCAGTAAAGCATTTTTCACAAACAATGCAGTCCTACTGTACATTTACCTGCAATATAACACCAAATATGGAACATTTATTCACAAGACCAGCTAATAATCCACAAGAAAACGATTAACATAAACTGTAACTATCATAAAACTTTTTTTAAGGGCACTGACGTCACTGTCATCGCGCTGAGATGCCTCACGTGATCCAAGTTAGCCGTTACGCTTTTTCCAATGGTAAGAAATACAGACTCTGGCTATGCGAACTAATTTGCCAATGGCACGGCGAAAGAGCACGCATGATTCCAAACCTTCACCTTATCATGAGCAGACAGGTCCACAAGTTGGGCACTAATAAAACATCTTATAATAAGATATACATCTATTTAATAAATATGTATCTATAATTAATATAATAAAATTGTAAAAAGTTTCTTTGCAGGAATTTTCTTTGGTAAAAAAAAAAAAAAACACGGCTGAATTTGACAGGAAGACGATGATCCAGACGGGTTCTTCCAGAGGGTGCTGACCGGACCACATATTTCCCGCGCAAAGACGCACGAATTCGAGCTTGCGCGGTTGCGTTAACGTTCTCTAACCTTCGGATAAAAACATCTGCAAAAAGCATGGCATTAAAACAATTCACTGAATCTGCAACTCCAGGAAATTTCATCTCATCCTTACTGATAGTGTGCTCTAGCTGCCTTCCTATTTTCAAGTTCAGTGATGCTTTAAATGAACTGAAATAAATATAATGTAAGAATAAGTATGTAAATGTTTTAATTGTAAGCATTTTATGGCACTGTGCACCGTGCTTTGCCTCGTTCCCCTGTGACAGGACTGTGTTCTGCCTGATTTTCCCCTCTGAAGAAGACTGTGCGCGCACTAATGTGATTAATAATGATGGTACAAGAGTGAAATTAATAGCTACTTAAGTAATTAGGCTGAGGAGAGTACTCATCATATTATTCATCTGCATGTTAACACTTCTCATTATACACACCTGAACGTCAATATTGCTTTCAAATGGGCTTTGAAATACATAAATGAGTATTCTTCAGTATAATTACTAGGCTGTGTACATTCGACGTATGCAATCTTGTTTCTTTTTATATACATGATGTATATTTAGTTTATTCCTTGTATTTTATCCCGTTTTTAAGCATTTGGGTGGGCTATTTGAAAGATGTTATAGGCTATAAATAAATAACAATTATTATTATTACTGCGTGATAATAATCTTAACACAATATTTATGAAAACAAAAACTTAAATGAATGCACAATGTTTAATAGCCTATAATTGTATTACCAAGAGAGCAACAGTACTTCATAGATATATGTATCATTTGACATGTTTCCTATATTTCCAGTACAACCGTTTCTAATTATACTTTTTTATTTATGTCTGATGTTGAGTTCAACACATCACTTCAGTACAATTTCATTAGCTGTCTGTAAACATTTGCACCATTAAAAATAATTCTATAATTCTTTAATTTTAAAACTCAATTCTAAGACTTTTAGCGTGGTCTAAATCATCACCGCCAACTTCAGCCTACCTGATGTTTTCATGAACGAGATTCATCTCGGCTCTCTTCTCTGGTCTGCAGTTCCTCTCTCGGCCTACAGGGGGCTCTAGTGTACCACAGAATCCAGCGGCCCCTGGAACACTTTCAGCTTCTGTCAGTGGCGGACTCCAATCACAGGAAAACAGCCCAGATAAACTAACACAACACATGCTCGCAGTGCTTGAGAGGTGGGTGGGTGTATGTTTAAAATCACTTGTAAATAAGATCTGATATTCTGAAGTAGCCTAGTCTTATAGGTGGGGTTCGTGGTGCGTGTACTACCGCGAGCGACAATTTATGAGTAGAACCACATGCGTTTATTATCTTGTGGAGCTATGCGCGCACTTGTGTGATATAGGCCTATGGCTGCCGGTGCGAGCGTCTGATGAGTAGGCCAGAGAAGCATCTGAATTTTAATGATGTTGAAGATGATATTGTGTGTCCTTCAGCCTGTTATACTGACACAAGCTCTCCATAAATCATCATATAAGCCCATCGTAAAATCAATACCAAACTGCAACCTCAGCTCCGACGCACTCTACGCCTCTCACACACCTAACAGCTTAAACTTTCGCCGTGGTGCCGCTCGACCTATGGGTTAAGATCAGAGCGTGTTTAATTTGTTTTGTAATAGAGACTTTCTAATCCGTAATGAAATGTCTATTAGCCGGGCTTTGCTGGGAACATTGGTGATCAGCTCGCGAAACAGCCACGGCAATTACGTTTGTGTCTTTGTCCTGGAGTGAGTGAAGCCAGTTTAGCCGCTCGATAAATGTTAATCCAGTGAGGAGAGATCCGCGCGTTTGAACAGGACTCACGCCGGCTTTTTTTTCCCAGACGCTGCTTTTGATCTCGCTGCCCCGTGTTGGCCCTTCAACAGAGCACATCCAACACACACACACACACACACACACACACACACACACACACACACACACACACACACACACACACACACACACACATTTACCCATCATAGAACATTTTCTGCATTTTGACATATTTAAAATAAACTTAAATTACTTTAGTTTTATACCAGTTTTACAAATGAGGGCGTCCCGCATCCCCAAAGGGACGTTTTTGGAGATTTTGTCAGGTTCTGGGTCAGGTTTTGTCACTACTGGGAACAAATTTGTTCCCAAAATATGGTTAAGTAGGTACACACACGCACACACACACAAACACACACACACACACACACGCACACACGCGCACACACACACACACACACACACACACACACACACACACACACACACACACACACACACACACACACACACACACACACACACACACACACACACACACACACACTTGTCTGGTTGGCTATCTTTGTGAGACTCTCCTTAGACGTATGGGTTTTTATATACCATACAAATTTATAGTATATTCTCTCCTACACTAACCTTTTATGGGGACATTCCATAGGAGTAATGCATTTTATACAGTACAAACCGTATTTTCTATCCCCTACACTGCCCCCCCCTAAACACACCCATCACACACACACACACACACACACACACACACACACACACACACACACACACACACACACACACACACTGCCCCTGCCCCTAAACCTACCCATCACAGGAGACATGCTGCATTTTTACATTTTCAAAAAACATCACTTAGTGTGATTTATGACCTGTTTTCCTCATGGGGACCAAAAAATGTCCCCACAAGGACAAGGATTTTGGATATTGCCATCTTTGTGGGGACATTTTGTCCCCATACCGTAGGGATTACCAGTCCACACACACACACACACACACACACACACACACACACACACACACACACACACACACACACACACACACACTCAACTACAAGCATTTTTACATTTTCAAAAAACATCACTTAGTGTGATTTACAAGCTGTTTTCCTCATGGGGACCAAAAAATGTCCCCACAAGGACAATGATTTGAGATATTGCCATCTTTGTGGGAAAATTTTGTCATCATAATGTGTTTACCAGGACCACACACACACACACACGAATAGTCCCATTAGCTGCATTATAATAGTGAAACGTTATGAAGGAGACCTGTTGTGAATCTGTTTATACTTATACCTCAGTTATTATCCTCCAATACAATGCATTATGATACGGATATCTGGCATTCAAAATAAACATTCACTGCACATGCAAAGTGTACGCATATCCTTTTTTTTTTTTTTTTACCTCAGGACAAAAACAAAATGTGTGGGGCTGTTTTTACAGTGATCCCTCCAACCAGCAATTCTGACATACAAAATACAGCATGTAAAAGACCCTGACGGGATCCAAAGCACACACACATTCAGGAGCCCATTTCTTTGCACAGCCTGTGAGCCGTAAACAGCTTATGAAAGTCAAATGGAAATGTGGCATAATCTGACAAGTGGAGTCTGTGCTTCAAAAACAGCACTAACAATCCACACACACACAGGTACAAACACACACGCATGCACACATCTAAACTGTTAGTTGTGCCACAGGGTGTGTGTAATTTACCTTTTCAGGTGCTTCAGTTAAGAATATAAAAAAATGAAAATACTCACAGGACCCTCAGTATAGGTTTAATTAACCGTGTGTTTAGTAGCCTCTTCATCTGGATCTCCACGTAGGAGGCGTAGAAAGAGACGGAAGGAGAGATTTGGTCTTTATTTGCTTCAGCTGTATCATCAACACAGTTTAACGCCCTGCTGAGATACTTAAGACCCAACAGTCTTACCATACTGTCACTGATTACAGGACAGAACCTCCTCTCAGAACCACCGGGACACTTCGGATCTTCGCTACGTCCACAAAATGTAATAATGCGTATCTAACATCGATTTTAATTTATTCAACAAAAAAAAAAATCTTTAATTTTTTTCCAGATTATATCATATTTTTCAGTCATTTTCAAAAACACGTTTTACTTTAAAAATACAAAGTATGAATATTTAAAAATATGTTTGAAAATATTAGAATGCTTGCATATAGGCTACACGAAGATGTGAATAATTATGGTCACACTTTATATTAGGTGTCTGACTAATATTACAACTAAAAATGAATTATTACTGTAGTTATAATGCAGTTCTTGTGTGTTGTAAAACACTTGTGCTGCTGTTGAGGTGATCCGGGTAAGGTTAGGACAGGTACGGGGGTTTGGGTAGTTTAAGGGTTAACAGGTCATTACAGATGGAATTACAGAAATGATATTTTTTAAATATAATGCATGTAGACAATACATGTATTGCATCAAATTATTAATTTAAATGTTAGTACATAGCAGTTAAAGACACTTAATATGACGTGTGTGAGCTGTCAGTTACACTACTATACGTTTTTAATAAATAATTAAATTCACTTTTTACAAAAAACAACATGAACATAAATACGTTTTGAAGAACTGTGTTTTAAACTAGATTAAAAACTAGAAGAAAAAAAAAACATCACTTAGTATGAATTACAGTCAAACCAAAGATTATTCATTATTTTCACTAGTGTGTGCAGGACACTATAGTTCAGTTATGCAAGTGAGGACAGCAAAATGCTTGATACCTTTGACCTGAGCATGTTTTGCTGAAGTGTTTTTTGACCTTTGACACCACAGAATGAACAAAATGAAGCATTGCTTGATCATTGGTTGAGCTAAATTGGTATTATCTAATTGTGTCCTTAAAGGGGTACTTCAGCGCTGGGAAGATGAATCTGTATTTAAACTGCGTCATTAATGTAGTAGAAATCTGAAATTATTTTTTAATTTGGTGCCGTCTAGACTGAGAAAACACAGACAGTGTATTTTTGACTCATGCGGATTAAAGACAACAATTTCCAGAATGCTCTGCTTCACTGCCCTACTCTAGGCATGGCTAGTCGGCTACTGGATTACTGGATCACTTGCCCACCGCGTTCATTTTCAGAAAATCAGTTCAGTTAGAGACACTACAATTAAAAACTGAACGTGTCTGTGCGATATAATGCGAGTGAGCCGATTGAGCGTCACGGCACAATCGCAGCAGGATTGGATTGCATTCATCACATGAACTGAGGTAATCGCGGGATTCACGACCGCATTCAAAGCGCGTGATCAGTCTGGCGCGTGTTCAGTTCATGTCTTTGGAAGCTTAACTGTCATAGGAAGTTCATTTTAAAAGTTAAAACACTCCTTTGCTCTTCACCGCTCCGTTTACATGAATCTCCGCAGCTCCTGAGCCGAGGTCTGTGAGTGTGATGTTGAAAACATGTGGAAACAGCGCCTCCTGCTGGCTGTAGTCTTCAGCCTCTGGACAAACTCCCGATGACGCAAAATGACGATATTTGCTTCATCGGAGGAAGTTTTCAGAAATAAAATACATAATTCTCGTCTCAGGGTCATATGAGGGGAAGTATGATAATTTGAATATACTCCCGGGTTTCTACTGATACAAAGCTTAATGCTAATCGCTGAAGTAACCCTTTAAATTGAACAGCTGATTGGCTGATTGTAATCCATTACCTTTCTATCAAAGTTATCTGACATTAACAAGATGAATTTGTTCTGAAAGTTTATTCTGAGAGTTATTGTCATATTTTATTACCATTTTCTAAACTATAGCGAATAAACTGTGATAATGTGAGAAATGTTTAAAGGTTTAAATACATTTTGGTTTGACTGTATTAGCCAAAAATAAAGTCCCCACAAGGTATTACTGGCATTACTACTGGGACCTTTCGTCCTCATAACAGTGAATAACACAAACACACACACACACACACACACACACACACACACACACACACACACACACACGGCATATCCTCCTCTTCTTTAGCGGATCTTGCTGTACACCCTCTTACACACATACACGAGTGTGTTTCGGCAGGGACATTGGTATGGTGTCATCAGCAGTGCTGTAGTTATGCTTATGTGACATATATAGGTGGTGTGAGGGTCTTTCCTCGTGTAACACACTGTGCAAAGGGCAGAGCGTCTGTAGGGCAGGTCGCAGATCTGACAGTGGGTGAGATGTTATACGCACCAGCTCATCACTTCACCATATTTCATTCTTCTGGATTAGATTTTTAAGGATGTCTTTATAGAAATAAAAGCACTTTTAGCATTTTGTAACTCACAACTTAGCTCAACCGGCCCTTATCGTGTTTGAACCCATCAGTAATAACTTGCAACAAACAGCCAGACTGAGAAAGACAGAGAGGAAGACGGTAAAGCATGTTATGCGAGGATGACAGGGCGTCCCATGAGGCCGAGCGATGGGTGACCAGGGTTCTGCGGCGTGTGTGTGTGGTTCTCCGGGACGAGTTTGTCAGTGTCCGGGGTCACTCAAAGCGTGACCTCTTACTTCTGTCTGCACTGGAAAAAAAAGACACGCACATCATCCAACTGCTGAGTACCGCAAAAAATGACAAACTTCTCTCACACTCACATACTGTCTTACCACATCCTTCTGTTCATTTGAGAGGAAAAAAAAAATGAAATTAATTAACAGAAATGATCTATTTTCTGTTAATATGATGTACTTATGAGGGATAATGTTTAGTCAGCTGACAAATTGCATCACCCTGAAGGAGTTTTATTTTGCAATAATAATCTGCTGACTGTGTATTAAAGGCTTAAAATAGCCAAAAACCACTAAAGCAATGTTATACATTTTTTTGACTAGTTTACTTGCATGATCCCAAATGATTCCAAGAATTATTTTTTTTTTTTAACCAGGACACGGACCTTGCGTCGCCTATTAATGACATCATACCCGCGTTACCCTCGATGTCCAGTTTTATTTTGTAGAAACCATGGAAACACAAAGACTCTTTAATATATGATGTTTTATTAGACCGGTGAGCAACTGTTTGGATCATTCATGGACAGAAACTAATGATTGTTCTCCAGCTCAACACCACTAGTGTTATTGTGTAAATCTGGTGTTCATGATTTACCGTGAGTGCCATGTTTTACCGTTTAATATCGATCTCTCGCTGCAGTATGAAAAGTGTCTCATAGTAGCCGCCGAGTGATCGCAGAGTAGTATTATGTTCAACACACTCAAATGTGTGTAATATGATAAACAGCGCTGCGTTTCCACACATTAGCGTAAAAACCAGAAGCGCGACTGTGGCAGAAAAAGCTCCGCGAAATTAAGGCGTCATCAAGCTACGACTTTGTTTTAAATAAGTGACCGCTATGTAAAAATGACATATTGTGGATACATATTACATATTGTTAACTCACTTTATTATACAGATACTTATTAACATACATACCTACACACATAAAAGCTTCAATTGAAATTAGAATCTGTATTTTGGTGTTTTTTAATGCGTCATTATTTAGCCGCAGGGCTGCTCCACATTTTCTCCAATACTGCTGAGGAAAAATCCTGAACAGAAACACCCGAGCTGCCTCCTTATGATGAGGCAGGCACACACTTACCTACGAAAAACTTTAAGAGAAAATATCAATCAGGAGGAAAGAATTACATTGACCTAAGCAGAGGGAGAGAGTGAAATGAGGCAGGATTTTCAGCATGGGCCGCTACATAACCTTCAGGAGGATTCTATTTTTCATTAGAGAGGTGTCAGACGCTCAGCTTTAATACCCTCATCCTGGCTGTGAGGAGACCTGCCCCAGTCTCAGCACATAATGAATAGAGCCCAACAGCCCAGTCACACTCAAATCAACACCGCTAGACTCACAACACATCACCATGTCAACAGATCGACAACAGCCGCACTTTCCTGCATTTAGACACATTTATCTTATGCTGAATGCTCTCACTGCAGTAAATAATCTGTTATAATTCCTCACCAAATACACTAAATAAAGCCATGACAAATGAATGTAAATAGTTTTCAGTGCAGGAATCTATTTAAAGGCACAGTGAGTAAGTTTCACCGCTAGAGCTCGCTTATTCAGAACAATAACAAAGGCGTAGCTTGAGATCATGGGAGTTGTTTTCACCTCCACAGCCGATGGAAAGCAATCCGATGGGACTCAGGCAGAATCATGTTTATGGATGAGCAAATGTATTAAAGTTTTATTAACTTTACTGTGGAATGAAGCAGGACTGGGCCGAGAGCCATGGGATATTTTACATTGGTGTTATTAATATGCATATATAATAAGCTGCCATTCTTTTCACTTTGTTTATGCATATTTTACGATTAAAGTTTCTTCCCTGAACTTGAACTTTGTTACAGTTGATTCATTCTAATGAAACAGCCGCAAGTGCTGAATTTACAGGTCACTTTAATTGATGAATTAAAATTGTGGAGCGCTGTTTGAATTGGTCACACTAAAAATACATTTGAGTGTGTTGAACTGTATGCTATAACATTACTCGCACGCTCACTCGGTGGCTGCTATGAGACACTTGTTGCACATTTCAAAATCTAGAGCGATATTAGAATATAATATTTAAAATATCTACATATCATATTAATAAAAGCTGCATGAGTTGTGATGCTAAATGGCATGCAGTTTATTTTCACTTGCAATCGGTCACAATTCACTAATCAGATTTGTTAAACGATTTAACAGATACATCGGAAAGAATCAGCCTGCTCACAAATCGGACACTGTTTTCGCCTCACGGGTGACAATTTCAGTTCAAAATAACAAGGAGCCACATGATTTATGAAATGTAGTGGAGTGAAAAGAATATTATGCTGTGGAATGTAGTATGAGTTAAGTAAAAGTTTCTAAAAAAAAAAAAAACTGATGTTACTTGAAAAGGTTACTTAAAAGTAAAAATAGATTTACTGTCCACTACTTATTGTTTTTGAAGCTATAATTATTAAACTAAATCTTATTCATATGTATTTATACAGGGACGGATTAAGTGATTTTGGGGCCCCAGGCAAAATATAGGAATGGGGCCCTATACAATTTACCAGGATTATCCTTGAGTTTCCTTTCTCTGTTGTGATGCTTCTACTTGGGTCTGTCACATAAACAAGTAAGTGACATTTAAAACAATAAATATATAATACGCATTGTTGCTCATTATAGCTTCAGATGCATATTTCATTTGCTACAAACATGATACACAAGAAGCATGTTCAACACGGACGTGCAGAGGGAACACCACAGCAACCGACATTGCGTATCCATGCTGAATGCAAATCTCGCATAAAGCATTTTTAGGGGCCCTTGGCTTGTGGGGGCTCAAGGCGGTTGCCTACCTTTGCCTAATGGTAAGTCCACCTCTGTATATTACAAACAAAGAACAAACAAGTTTTAGAAGAAAAAGATAATCTTTTGCAATCTTTTGTCTTGGTTACAGTGCATACGGAAAGTATTCACAGCGCTTTACTTTTTCCACATTTTGTAATGTTACAGCCTTATTTCAAAATGGATTACATTAATTATTTTCCTCAAAATTCTACAAACAAAACCCCATAATGACAACATAAAAGAAGTTTGTTTGAACTCTTTGCAAATTTAATAAAAAAATTAATAAAACACATGCACTGTCAGAAAAAGGTACATTGCTTGTCACTGGGGCGGTACCCTAAGGTACAAAACCGAAAAGGTACTAATATGTACCTTTAAGGTTTTAATATGTACCTTTAAGGTACTAATGTGCACTCTTAAAGTACTGATATGTACCTTTAAGGTACTAATATGTACCATTTAGGGGTGAGTAAGGTACAATGATCTACCTTTTCACTTTTGTACCTTAGGGTACCGCCCCAGTGACAGCACTGTACCTTTTTTCTGAGAGTGTGTACATACAGTAAGTATTCACAGCCCTTGCTCAATACTTTGTTGAAACACCTTTGGCACCAATTACAGCCTCAAGTCTTTTTGAGTATGATACTACAAGCTTTATTTTACCTATTTTGGGGCAGTTTCTCCCATTCTTCTTTGCAGGACCTCTCAAGCTCCATCAGGTTGGATGGGGAGCGTCGATGCACAGCCATTTTCAGGTCTCTCCAGAGATGTTTAGTGAGGTTCAAGTCTGGCCTCTGGCTGGGCGACTCAAAGACATTCACAGAGTTGTCCTGTAGCCTCTCCTTTGTTATCTTGGCTGTGTGCTTAGGGTCGTTGTCCTGTTGGAAGATGAACCTTTGCTCCAGTCTGAGGTCCAGAGTGCTCTGAAGCAGATTTTCATCAAGGATGTCTGCACATTGCTGTATTCATCTTTCCCTCGATCCTGACTAGTCTTCCAGTTCCTGCCGCTGAAAAACATCCCCACAGCATGATGCTGCCACTAGCATGCTTCACTGTAGGGATGGTATTGGCCAGGTGATGAGCAGTGCCTGGTTTCCTCCAGACATGACGCTTGCCATTCAGGACAAAGAGTTCATTCTTTGTTTCATCAGACTAGAGCATTTTGTTTCTCATGGTCTGAGGGTCCTTCAGGTGCCTTATGGCAAACTCCAGGCGGGCTGTCATGCACCGTCTGGCCACTCTACCATACAAGCCTGATTGGTGGATGCTGCAGAGATGGTTGTTCTTCTGGAAGGTTCTCCTCTCCCCACAGAGAAATGCTGGAGCTCTGTCAGAGTCACCATCGGGTTCTTAGTCAACTCCCTGACATTGGGACCTTTAATGCTGGAGAAATGTACCCTTCCCCAGATCTGTGCCTCAATACAATCTCGGCAGTCTACAGACAATTCCTTGGACTTCATGGCTTGGTTTGTGCTCTGACGTGCACTGTTAACTGTGGACCTTATATAGACAGATGTGTGCCTTTACAAATAATGTCCAATCAACTGAATTTACCACAGGTGGACTCCAATCAAGTTGTAGAAACATCTCAAAGATGATCAGTGGAAACAGGAGTGCTTAAGCTCAATTTTGAGTGTCATGGCGAAGGCTGTTTGTTTTTTATTTTAATAAAATTGCAAAGATTTCAAACAAACTTCTTTCACATTGTCATTATGGGGTATTGTTGTATTAAGTATGGATTAAGAAAGTAAACTGGGTAAATTCTGATTTTATGTTTGTTTGTTAAGTGACAGTATCAGAATCAGAAGTGTGTAATTACTGGAGGCCATCTAGAAGTGCTGTTATAAACCTTACCTTTCTAATGTTATTGAAATAATGGAACATTCTTAATATTCATTTTGATTCTGTGACATCTTTAATATACACGTTTACAACAAGCTTGCAATGGTCTCTTTGTTAAAGCAGGCGTCGTCTTAAGTGCTGCTGCAAGTGTAATGGTAACAGCTGTCCCAAACATTACGTCTCACACAATCTGTTAGCTGTTGTGAATGAGCAGTACTAGAGCACTTAGACAGCACTAAACAGCTGTGGCATAAGAGTCACTTTCTTTTATGACCAGATGCAAAATGCCTTTGGTAAAATGCTGGTAAATGCAAAATCAGAAAATGAATGCTAATATACCTTACAAAAAAATGATCTTATTCAAATGAGCTATTAATACACTTCGTTTAAACTAAACATTAGAAAGTATACTTTCAGTCTACTTTTTATGTACTTCTCAGAAATGCACTTTCTGTACTTCTCAGGAGTATACTTTAAATTACACTTAAGTATACGTGACTTATACTGACAGAAAAGTCTAAGTATATTTGGCCTATACTTGCACTCAATCTTTTTTGAGATTTATCGAGATAATTAAGTATTCTAAGTATACTTGGCTTGAACTTATGTTTACTCTTTTGATTGAGTTTTCCACTTAGTTTTATATACTGTCTTATAAACTTACATTGTTTAAAAATATTAATTTATAAAGATATGTTCCTAAATCTGAGTAGACTGAATTTTTGTGTAGTCCACTGGTATTGCATATAAGAATTTACTTAAAATCTACTTCACACTTTCCCTGTCGGCTTTCTGTATTTTCACTGTTATATCACATGATCACATAATCTGCTCTGTGCTGTCATGTCTATGGACCGACTCGATCACATGATCCGCTCTGTGCTGTCGTGTGTCTGGACCGACTCGATCACATGATCCGCTCTGTGCTGTCGTGTCTGGACCGACTCGATCACATGATCCGCTCTGTGCTGTCGTGTCTCTGGACCGACTCGATCACATGATCCGCTTTGTGCTGTCGTGTCTCTGGACCGACTCGATCACATGATCCGCTCTATGCTGTCGTGTGTCTGGACCGACTCGATCACATGATCCGCTCTGTGCTGTCATGTCTATGGACCGACTCGATCACATGATCCGCTCTGTGCTGTCGTGTCTCTGGACCGACTCGATCACATGATCCGCTCTGTGCTGTCGTGTCTCTGGGCTGACTCGATCACATGATCCGCTCTGTGCTGTCGGTGTCTGGACCGACTCGATCACATGATCCGCTCTGTGCTGTCGTGTCTCTGGACCGACTCGATCACATGATCCGCTTTGTGCTGTCGTGTCTCTGGACCGACTCGATCACATGATCCGCTCTGTGCTGTCGTGTGTCTGGACCGACTCGATCACATGATCCGCTCTGTGCTGTCGTGTCTCTGGACCGACTTCGATCACATGATCCGCTTTGTGCTGTCGTGTCTCTGGACCGACTCGATCACATGATCCGCTCTGTGCTGTCGTGTGTCTGGACCGACTTCGATCACATGATCCGCTCTGTGCTGTCGTGTCTCTGGACCGACTTCGATCACATGATCCGCTCTGTGCTGTCGTGTTCTGGACCGACTCGATCACATGATCCGCTTTGTGCTGTCGCGGTCTCTGGACCGACTCGATCACATGATCCGCTCTGTGCTGTCGTGTCTATGGACCGACTCGATCACATGATCCGCTCTGTGCTGTTGTGTCTCTGGACCGACTCGATCACATGATCCGCTCTGTGCTGTCGTGTCTATGGACCGACTCGATCACATGATCCGCTCTGTGCTGTCGTGTCTCTGGACCGACTCGATCACATGATCCGCTCTGTGCTGTCGTGTCTCTGGACCGACTCGATCACATGATTCGCTCTGTGCTGTCGTGTCTATGGACCGACTCGATCACATGATCCGCTCTGTGCTGTCGTGTCTCTGGACCGACTCAATCACATGATCCGCTCTGTGCTGTCATAACTCTGGACCGACTTGATCACATGATCCGCTCTGTGCTGTCGTGTCTATGGACCGACTTCGATCACATGATCCGCTCTGTGCTGTCGTGTTCTGGACCAACTCAATCACATGATCCGCTCTGTGCTGTCATGACTCTGGACCGACTCGATCACATGATCCGTTCTGTGCTGTCGTGTCTCTGGACCGACTCGATCACATGATCCGCTCTGTGCTGTCGTGTCTCTGGACCGACTCGATCACATGATCCGCTCTGTGCTATCGTGTCTCTGGACCAACTCGATCACATGATCCGCTCTGTGCTGTCGTGTCTCTGGGCCGACTCGATCACATGATCCGCTCTGTGCTGTCGTGTCTCTGGACCGACTCGATTACATGATCCACTCTGTGCTGTCGTGTCTATGGACCGACTCGATCACATGATCCGCTCTGTGCTGTCGTGTCTCTGGACCGACTCGATCACATGATCCGCTCTGTGCTGTCGTGTCTCTGGACCGACTTCGATCACATGATCCGCTCTGTGCTGTCGTGTCTCTGGACCGACTCGATCACATGATCCGCTCTGTGCTGTCGTGACTGGAACGACTCGATCACATGATCCGCTCTGTGCTGTCGTGTCTATGGACCGACTCGATCACATGATCCGCTCTGTGCTGTCGTGTCTATGGACCGACTCGATCACATGATCCGCTCTGTGCTGTCGTGTGTCTGGACCGACTCGATCACATGATCCGCTCTGTGCTGTCGTGTCTCTGGACCGACTCGATTACATGATCCACTCTGTGCTGTCGTGTCTCTGGACCGACTCGATCACATGATCCGCTCTTTGCTGTCATGACTCTGGACGACTCGATCACATGATCCGCTCTGTGCTGTCGTGTCTCTGGACCGACTCGATCACATGATCCGCTCTGTGCTATCGTGTCTCTGGACCAACTCGATCACATGATCCGCTCTGTGCTGTCGTGTCTCTGGGCCGACTCGATCACATGATCCGCTCTGTGCTGTCGTGTCTCTGGACCGACTTTACATGATCCACTCTGTGCTGTCGTGTCTATGGACCGACTTCGATCACATGATCCGCTCTGTGCTGTCGTGTCTCTGGACCGACTCGATCACATGATCCGCTCTGTGCTGTCGTGTCTCTGGACCGACTCGATCACATGATCCGCTCTGTGCTGTCGTGTCTCTGGACCGACTCGATCACATGATCCGCTCTGTGCTGTCGGTTCTGGACCGACTCGATCACATGATCCGCTCTGTGCTGTCGGTGTCTGGACCGACTCGATCACATGATCCGCTCTGTGCTGTCGTGTCTCTGGACCGACTCGATTACATGATCCACTCTGTGCTGTCGTGTCTCTGGACCGACTCGATCACATGATCCGCTCTTTGCTGTCATGACTCTGGGCGACTTCGATCACATGATCCGCTCTGTGCTGTCGTGTCTCTGGACCGACTCGATCACATGATCCGCTCTGTGCTGTCATGACTCTGGACGACTCGATCACATGATCCGCTCTGTGCTGTCGTGTGTCTGGACCGACTCGATTACATGATCCGCTCTGTGCTGTCGTGTGTCTGGACCGACTCGATCACATAATCCGCTCTGTGCTGTCGTGTGTCTGGACCGACTCGATCACATGATCCGCTCTGTGCTGTCATGACTCTGGATGACTCGATCACATGATTCGCTCTGTGCTGTCGCGGTTCTGGACCGACTTCGATCACATGATCCGCTCTGTGCTGTCGTGTCTGGACCGACTTCGATCACATGATCCGCTCTGTGCTGTCATGACTCTGGACGACTCGATCACATGATCCGCTCTGTGCTGTCGTGTGTCTGGACCGACTCGATTACATGATCCGCTCTGTGCTGTCATGACTCTGGACGACTCGATCACATGATTCGCTCTGTGCTGTCGTGACTCTGGACTGACTCGATCACATGATCCGCTCTGTGCTGTCATGACTCTGGACGACTCGATCACATGATCCGCTCTGTGTCTGGACCGACTCGATCACATGATCCGCTCTGTGCTGTCATGACTCTGGACGACTCGATCACATGATTCGCTCTGTGCTGTCGTGACTCTGGACTGACTCGATCACATGATCCGCTCTGTGCTGTCATGACTCTGGATGACTCGATCACATGATCCGCTCTGTGCTGTCGTGTGTCTGGACCGACTCGATTACATGATCCGCTCTGTGCTGTCGGTGTCTGGACCGACTCGATCACATAATCCGCTCTGTGCTGTCGTGTCTGGACCGACTCGATCACATAATCCGCTCTGTGCTGTCGTGTGTCTGGACCGACTCGATTACATGATCCGCTCTGTGCTGTCGTGTCTCTGGACCGACTCGATTACATGATCCGCTCTGTGCTGTCGTGTCTCTGGACCGACTTCACATGATCCGCTCTGTGCTGTCGTGTCTCTGGACCGACTTCGATCACATGATCCGCTCTGTGCTGTCGTGTGTGTCTGGACCGACTCGATCACATGATCCGCTCTGTGCTGTCGTGTTCTGGACCGACTCGATTACATGATCCACTCTGTGCTGTCGCGTGTCTCTGGACCGACTCGATCACATGATCCGCTCTTTGCTGTCATGACTCTGGGACGACTTCGATCACATGATCCGCTCTGTGCTGTCGTGTCTCTGGACCGACTTCGATCACATGATCCGCTCTGTGCTGTCATGACTCTGGACGACTTCGATCACATGATCCGCTCTGTGCTGTCGTGTGTCTGGACCGACTCGATTACATGATCCGCTCTGTGCTGTCGTGTGTCTGGACCGACTCGATCACATAATCCGCTCTGTGCTGTCGCGGTGTCTGGACCGACTCGATCACATGATCCGCTCTGTGCTGTCATGACTCTGGATGACTCGATCACATGATTCGCTCTGTGCTGTCGTGTCTCTGGACCGACTCGATCACATGATCCGCTCTGTGCTGTCGTGTGTCTGGACCGACTCGATCACATGATCCGCTCTGTGCTGTCATGACTCTGGACGACTCGATCACATGATCCGCTCTGTGCTGTCGTGTCTGGACCGACTTCGATTACATGATCCGCTCTGTGCTGTCATGACTCTGGACGACTCGATCACATGATTCGCTCTGTGCTGTCGTGACTCTGGACTGACTCGATCACATGATCCGCTCTGTGCTGTCATGACTCTGACGACTCGATCACATGATCCGCTCTGTGCTGTCGTGGTGTCTGGACCGACTTCGATCACATGATCCGCTCTGTGCTGTCATGACTCTGGACGACTTCGATCACATGATTCGCTCTGTGCTGTCGTGACTCTGGACTGACTCGATCACATGATCCGCTCTGTGCTGTCATGACTCTGGATGACTCGATCACATGATCCGCTCTGTGCTGTCGTGTGTCTGGACCGACTCGATTACATGATCCGCTCTGTGCTGTCGTGTCTGGACCGACTCGATCACATAATCCGCTCTGTGCTGTCGTGTGTCTGGACCGACTCGATCACATAATCCGCTCTGTGCTGTCGTGTGTCTGGACCGACTCGATTACATGATCCGCTCTGTGCTGTCGTGTCTCTGGACCGACTCGATTACATGATCCG
Organism: Gobiocypris rarus; assembly: GCA_023029165.1. NCBI lineage: Eukaryota > Metazoa > Chordata > Actinopteri > Cypriniformes > Gobionidae > Gobiocypris > Gobiocypris rarus. The sequence continues at coordinate 10,406,192 of CM040910.1, read as the reverse complement.
CTCTGTGCTGTCGTGTCTCTGGACCGACTCGATTACATGATCCGCTCTGTGCTGTCGTGTCTCTGGACCGACTTCGATCACATGATCCGCTCTGTGCTGTCGTGTCTCTGGACCGACTTCGATCACATGATCCGCTCTGTGCTGTCGTGTGTCTGGACCGACTTCGATCACATAATCCGCTCTGTGCTGTCGTGTCTCTGGACCGACTTCGATTACATGATCCGCTCTGTGCTGTCGTGTCTCTGGACCGACTCGATTACATGATCCGCTCTGTGCTGTCGTGTCTCTGGACCGACTCGATTACATGATCCGCTCTGTGCTGTCGTGTTCTGGACCGACTTCGATTACATGATCCGCTCTCTGCTGTCGTGTCTCGGTCTGATGGCGAAAAAATTACAGATGTTTAAAAGTTAATTTGAAAGGTTCCAATTTTTGTTTTTGGAGTCCCCAACAACAGGTTTATATTCATGCAAGGTCAACAAAACACTTTCATTGTCTTATAATATGCATTTATTTTTACCTTATTTGCTCAACGACTCCCAAAGGATTCCCAAAGGATACATTTTTCCAGACAACTCCTTTGCTTGATGCTTGTCGGTTGTGATTGGTCAGATGACCCAGTCGGTTGTGATTGGTCAGATGACCCAGTCGGTGGTGATTGGTCAGATGACCCAGTCGGTTGTAATTGCCAGTTGGTTGTGATTGGTCAGATGACCCAGTCAGGTATACAATTAGTTTAATTGACTCAGAGTCGACTCTTACTTTTCAGAGAAAATAACTTTATATACGGTGCACTGTCAGATTTAAAACTTTGCAGGATGTTTTTGCTCACCCAGAGCCGGGGTATGAAATGTTGAGCCTCGAGAGCTCCAACCCTGAAAAAAAACACTCACCTGCCTGTAACTTTAGTAATCCTGAAGACCTTGATTACCATGTTCAGGTGTGTTTGATTAGGTTGAGCTAAACTTTGAAGGGCAGTGGCTCAGAATCAACGTTCTCTACCCTGACCTAGAGCTAGGTTACAGAATACATGAAAAATCCATAATGGGGCACTTTAAATTATTATAGCAGTATAGTTTAAAGGCCCTTTTTTGCACTATAGGGAGGAAGGTTTGAGTTAGAACTTAGAACTTTTCAAAGTTGTCAAACTCAAGGGATTGAGGAAAATGTGAATCATTGTGAAAGTGAAATTAAGTAAAACCCTGTTGACAAAACCAGCATTTGCTGGTTAGGTATGTTTTGAAGCATGGTATCTGGTCTGAGCTGGTTTAAGCTGGTCAAGTGCTGGTCCTAAGAAACTAGCTCCAGATCAGGGCCAGCTTATGACCAGCCTAAACCAGCTCATGACCAACTAATGGCCAGCATAAACCAGCTGCCATGCTTCAAAACATACCTAACCAGCATAAGCTGTTTTTTTCAACAGGGAAGGTGGCACTCTCTGCTCACTCTAACTGCAGAACACAGCACGCAACTTTGTAACGCAGGTGTGTATCATCCCACTTTCATATCAAGTAGCAGTGCTTCCTCCTCCTCCGCAATGCTTTCTGTAACGCAACGCTGTTAATTATCCTAGTTAGCGTCTGAGTCAGCAGCGCTAGGCTAACGAGCGTTGGCTCTCATGATCGGTGCATTTGAAAGTGATCTTCAGCAATAAAAACATGTCATCCGACCCCTCACTGGAAAATTGCAAATTGGGGAATGTGCTGAGTGAGCGAGAATGTGTTTTTTGTGCTGACTGTGTGCAGGCCTGTGGTGATGGATGCTGGCTTGACACAGCCTCAGTGTTTGGGCTGTGGGAATAATGAGTTTCAGTGTCCCCTACGCCCAATATGCACAGACACTGAGAGCAGGACGAGAACACTGTGGCTTTAATTAAGGCAGAGCTACACACACACACACTGACCCAACATGATGGCGGCTCTTATTTCTGTCAGTAGTGAGTGCAGTTGTAGTCAGGTAGGGGCCGGTCCTGCAGGACTCTAATAAGGTGCTGTAATGTCAGGGTGGGTTGGCACTTGCAGGATTTTACTCGGGGAAGACAGGAGATTCATATTCACACAGACGCTGCTAATTCATTAAAATAACATGGCTTTTGGTGCCATTTGAAACTCAAGTGCATTACTGAATCCAGAATATCTTTATCTATAATATCTACACTACCAATTGTTTTATATCATTTTATAATAATAAACACATGCAATTACCAATGATGAATGTTTACATTTGCTGTAATCCAACTATCAAACTAAAAGCTTAATTAAAAGTTACAAGTTATTAAAAGAAGAAAAAAAAACCTATCTCTTGCCTGTTGACATTTTATTGACAATCACTAAATAATATATTGATATAAAGTAGAGGTCAACCCATATAAGCCTCAACATACTTTATCTTTAATTTCAAGTTCTAAGTAACATTTTGAAAAGTGCCAACAAGAGCAATGGGTAAAAATGGGATTTCATGAATCCCTAAATTTCGGTAGGTCTATTAAACTCTGGCATTATACTTATCAGACCTTCTTCTTCTTAACTGACCCGCTTTCGCACACTTTTAATAAGAGTACTTATTACAGAAATAATATACTTTAAAAGAATATACTTAAAGGGTTATTTCACCCTAAAATGAAAATGATCCCATGATTTACTCCCCCTCAAGTCATCCTAGGTGTATAAGACATTCTTCTTTCAGACGAATACAATCTGAGTTATATTACAAATGTCCTTCTCTTCAAGCTTTATAATGGCAGTGACTGTTGGGTCATTTTTGAAGTCCATAAAAGTGCATCTATCCATCATATAACTAACCTGAAGCGAAGTGGCGCGTGGAACTAATTCAAGACTGATGCAAGACTGAAGCTAGTTATTTTAGTCTATGAAGTTTTAATTATGGATATTTTTTTTTACACAAACACGCCACTTCGCTTCAGAAGGTCTTTATAAACCGTGTTGAGCAGTTATATGATGGATAGATGGACTTTTATGGACTTCAAAAATGACCCAACAGTCACTGTCATTATAAAGCTTGAATAGCAGGACATGTTTAATATAACTCTAATTGTATTCGTCTGAAAGAAGAATGTCATATATACCTAAGATGACTTGAGGGTGAGTAAATCATGGGATAATTAAACTTTTTGGGTAAACTAACCCCGAATTGAATGCAATGTTTTCGGACACTTAACTGCCTGATAATTGCATTCAAATGAACTATAGAGTGCTTTTTGACCCACTTAAGTTGGGCTTAAGTATAGCACCATCTTTATGTTGTTTTACTTTTATCGTCTTTGTAAAATGGTTAAAGTACTGCTGAATGTACTGACAAATATTTATGACAAACTAATATATACTTTAATGTCATTTCTATTCTAATTCACGTCCACTGCCACATTGTTTTAAATAGCATATGCACTGGTGTATCTGTTGCCCATGGGTTTCGTGGTCTGAAAACCAGGTGTGTTCAGGAGCATTGTTGGCGCATTGCTATTTTGAGGGAATGAAAACGTCTGCGCCATTGACCAACAAAAACCTGCTCAAAAACCTGCTCTTTGTGTTATTTAAAGGGTGTGTTAGAAATATGAGCCTATAGGCGGGTGCACAATGTGCGTACACTCTGATTATTACACACACACACACAGGGGCACGCAGCAGCACACACACACACACACGCCAAATATTAAAAATAAAAGGATTCCTCTCTGGAGAGGCGGTTAGTCTTTCCGCTCACAAATTTCTCCATGTAAATATCGAATCCGGTATGGTGCGAGCGCAACTGGCTTTTAAAGGGAATGGGAGATGAGACTCTGATTGGTTTATTGCACATTACACCCAAAACACACCCATGACTCATTAAGAGACTAGGGACAACCCTTTTGGACCATACACCTGGCACGCCAACCATTTTTTCCGTTGTTAAATTAGCAAAAGTGGATTCGGACAAGGCCTAAGTGCACCTCAAGTAAGATCGTTCAGATTGTTAAAATTGGGCCCTATAAATGTGTCCCATCGGGTAATCAAAAGTCTTGTCTACTTGAACACTTGGGCCAAATACAAGAAATACATCATGTAGTACAGGTGGTCAAGTGCAAAGACCACAAGTGTGTGTATTTGGACAGGGCAATAGTCATGAAAGTCTTCACTCTTTAAGTGCACTTAACTTTTCCTTTCATTAGTATATTATCTGTGAGTAAAGTCTTACTTAAAATATACTTTTAATCACTCACATTTTCTTCAGAAAAATGTAAAGATTTCTTTTCTCACAATGTAGAAAGTCTGAAATCTGTCAGTTGTGATGCTTGTGTGTCTTTCAGATATATCAATGCGCCTCAGCTTTGTGACAGGCTTTTTTTAGGTGAGTGCAGAGACAAATAGTCAATGTGATGAACATATCAGGGCAACAGTGAAGTCCTTCAGGGCGGAGAACCTTTTGCCCATGTTATTACCCTTTGTTCCACAAACTACTTTCTTCATTCATCTCTCTGTCCCCATCCCTCACCTCTCCTCCTCTTTACCATTCTCTTCCACTTTGTTCTCTTCGTGTTTCATCCCTTTTCTCTATGTCTACACAGTTAAGTGCATATCAGACTGCTGTGCTAATGTAGAAATGGAAGAAGAGAGACTATAATGAGAGAGAGAGAGAGAGAGAGAGAGAGAGAGAGAGAGAGAGAGAGAGAGAGAGACAGAGAGACACTGACTGGCAGAAATGGATAATTAGGACAGAAAGTTTCACTGCAGTTAGCGACACAGATCAAAGGAACAAGGACATTAAGTTCCATTGTAAAGTTTTTTCCCCCTAATTGCTCTTGGTCTTTTTAAACAGTGCTTACATTTAAGCTCTTGACACCTTGCTTTAACTGCACATGGATCTCACGCGTAAATGTCACAATGAAGATCGAATAAACCCCATATACAATGCTATGTTGTATTCTAATATGAGTCTTATTTAAATTAGTTATCATTATGAGTATGTCCTTTTCTCAGGGCACTTTAGAAAACACTATTATTCCAGTACATGAAAGGTCAGTAGCACTAATTCATAGTGGTGGTCCTAAAATATAAAAATTAGTAATCATTTACAGACACTTGTAACCATGGCATCTTACAGTCCACTTATTACATGGACAAAACTAGTAAAGTAAAGCCCACCTGATCTCATGGCAATTATTTACTATTGTATGATTGATGATTCCCATGAGAGAGTGTTGGAATCAGGGTTATTTAGTTAACTAAAACCATAAATGTTGTTACTTGAAAAAAAGGCAATGTATCACTTTCAACTAATTTGCTTCAATTAAAGTCAACTGAAATACTTTTGTTTGTCTAACGAGTAAGTCTTTTGAACTTAAAAATTCTTGTTGAGGCAACTAAAGATTATTTAGCATTTAAGAAAGTAAAAATGCAGAATGTTTCCTGTGATGGGTAGTTTTAGGGGCTGTGTGTGTGTGGGCATGTTTTTGTGAAATATCAGGACACAAATGTGTATAATGACATGGGTATGACATAGGTATTACAAAAGAGGGTGAAATATGAGGACGTTCCCCATGTCCTCACTTTTCAAAATGCTTATAAATCACACAGGATGAGTTTTTAGAAAGTAAAAATGCAGAATGTTTCCTGTGATGGGTAGTTTTTGTGTGTGTGTGTGTGTGTGTGTGTGTGTGTGTGTGTGTGTGTGTGTGTGTGTGTGTGTGTGTGTGTGTGTGTGTGTGTGTGTGTGTGTGTGTGTGTGTGTGTGTGTGTGTGTGTGTGTGTGTGTGTGGACACTGAGGATATCAGGACACAAATGTGTATGCTCCAACACGATCTCATGACAATGCGTATAAATAGTACAGTGTGCAATCTCGTAGAATGTATACGCTAAATGAGTTTTGGCGTGCAAATGGTACGCTGCTTTTGGCGTGCATATGATACGCACTTTATGGCGTGTATATGACACGCTTTTGGGTAGGGTGAGGGTGAGGGTGTGGGGTTCAGACATATAATACGCCATAAAGTGCGATCATATGCACGCCAAAAACGGCGTACATATGCACGCCAAAATGACTTTGGCGATACATTCTACGAGATTGCACACTGCACTATTGATAAGCTGGGTATGACATAGGTATTACAAAAAGAGGGTAAAATATGAGGACGTTCCCCATGTCCTCACTTTTCAAAATGCTTATAAATCACACAGGATGAGTTTTTCACAGAAAGTAATCTTTAGGGGCAGTGTGTGTGTGTGTGTGTGTGTGTGTGTGTGTGTGTGTGTGTGTGTGTGTGTGTGTGTGTGTGTGTGTGTGTGTGTGTGTGTGTGTGTGTGTGTGTGTGTGTGTGTGTGTGTGTGTGTGTGTGTGTGTGTGTGTGTGTGTGTGTGTGTGTGTGTGTATGTGTGTGTTTGGAATGATGCAAGTATCATTAAATTATAATATAATTTTTATTTTTAGGCGAGCTATCATATTCTGATTAAAATGACACTGCTACTTTTAAGTACCACCGAGAGCTCTGAAACAGAAGCAAACAGCTCCACTGATGAGGAAGAGTTATCCTGGTCAGTTAAATCATTGTCCTGTTGCCTATTATGGCTTTAAGACTCTGAATCATTACATTGTTTCAGCTAATACCCAATATTGAACCAGCAATCATTTTACTGAGGTCAAACTCAAAATCTATCCCTGTTTATCTGTTTGCAAATGACAGACTCTTTCCTGCCAGCTCTGACTTGAACCAATTTAATTATGGCTCGTTAAGGTGCTGAGCGGTTAGCACAAGCCTATCGACAAGCGGGAAGGACACGCTAATTAAAGGCCATTTAAATGTTTATCCCGGAGCAGTAATGGAGAGACACTTATCATTTAAATGCTGTTTGGAGCGTATCCCTCTCTCTCCCTCTACAGGGACATGTGGGAATGAATCCCTGTGGAATTTCTAATGCAGTGGAAGGACATGCTTGTCAGGTTCACGGTTAACGGCACCTAAATATTACAGAGTTCATGATGTTTTGGGCAATGAAAGGAAGTAAAAGAAAAACAATCATCCAAAATCATGATTATCTGGTGGCACTATCCAATCCTTAGAAAAAGTTGTTCTACGTTTCTTTTTGATCCAGATTGGTGATGTGAATGCACTCATTAATAGGTTTATTCATATTTGTATCACTCTTTTTAAAATAATTATTCATATCAATTAAGGCATCAGTCATGGCCTCAAACACACTCTAATCTCAGTGCAACCATTCATTCTCCAAATTGCTTTTTCTGTGTCTAGGATGCCAAGTCATGTCACATTTATTTCTATCTCACATTTATACAATGCAGATTGTTTCAAAGCAGCTTTCAGTGATAATCAATGATTCAATTCAATCCAGCTGTAAAGCAACTCTAAAAAGACAATAGTAAACACAGCCATATCGCATGGTTATGAGTGTGATGTTGTGTTTATACAACAGTTCAACAGCACAAGTGTGTAAATAAATAAGAAACAACTTTAAAAACTTTGTCTCTTTTGTGCAGAACTACTTCTTCCCCAAGTCTAAATCTCAAGTTGACAGTTTAATATTTGAGCTCAATCCTCCGTTACTAATTCTAAAATGTCACTTTATGAGTCGCTTCTTTGAAGCTAATTGTATTACAGAGTAAAGTATTATGGTATAACGAAACAAAATGTGTGTATTACCTGCAGGATCTGATATAGGCCAATTCATTCTTCAGGTCGATGGTCATAATATAACAACCAGTCAATCATAAAGACAGTCTTTGTATATAATTCATTGGTTTGAGTAGAGACAACTCAACTTAAACAAATTAGCTTAGTTTGAGAACAGATTTATGTGAAATGTTTACATTGCTGTCCTCATTCAGAAATTGTTATGCTAATGCTACCAAAGCATTGTGTAACCAATTCAAACGGTGGCTTACTCAAATATTTCAAGTTCAGAGCAATTAAAATTTATGATTACAAAATAGAAAAATCTGCAAGGTCTGCTTACTTAAACTTAAAATTTCTTAAAGCTACACTGTGTGATATTTTCCCCCATCTAGCGTTGAAAAGGTATATGACCATCCAGTGAATATTAGTTTCTGTTCCTCTCATTTCCGATTTCGTTTTAACTCCTACGGTGGCTGATTTAGTCCAAGATTAATATGGCTTCCAGTTCGATCAAGTGATGAGGTTACTTTAGAAAACTATTATAATTTGCAGTTATTTAATTTGTCAGTTAACATGTAGGTTATGACATCTATGTAAAATGAATAATAGTTTTACCTTTTCGTTATTTTTGCCATTTCATTGCTAACATCAGCGATCAGGTTCCCAGACGAATGCAAGCTAATCTTAGTAAAGTAACTTTTATCGGTGCTATCGTTATTCTGTATATTGTACGACATCACTAGCGTAAGGCAAAGTTTACATTGTAGGCTATATCAGTCTCAAGCAATCCCCCTCTTCACATTCGACACAGTGCCATCGAGTGTTAAAACGCCAAAGGCGAAGCTTGAATTTACGGGTATGTCCCTCTTTGGCTACTGTACTTTCAAGATGGAGGGGCAACATGGCGACGCGCATTTGAACCCCTCACCCGTATGTATTTTCAATGGCATATTATACACTTACGAGAATATTTTATTACTTGAAAGAAGTAAATATACATTAATGAGCACATATGTTTTTGAAAGAACTAAGTGTTTTTAGCTAAGAATAAACTAAAAAAGTTACACAGTGTAGCTTTAACTTAAAAAACTGGTTGCCTCAATTTTTTGAGTTTTGCCAACTTATTTCGGGTTTACAGTGTACAAAAGCAGCACTCTAATGCAGGATTTAAGTTAACTATAGCCTTAATATAAAGAATCGATCAATTTGCTCTGGAACAAAAAAATTATTAATAAGACCAAAGATTGCACGTTTGATATATCCTAAATTAATTATACCTCATGTTTAAGCACTATCTATATAAGAGCCGCAGCGGCAAATTCCTAAAGGACTGTCCGAGATGAAGCTGTTCTCTGCGGGTACATGAACGCTGAACTGCCCCTGATGGCCTGGAGCTCACATCTGCGAAAACGTCTGAACAAATTGTAAAATAGGCATTATGTTTATTCATGAGTCACATTTTTGAGGTATAAATAACTACATTCTCACCTAAAAAACTCTTAAAACTACATTCTGTGACACAATAACAGTAGAATTTGTAAAAAATAAAATATATATATGGTGGATTTGCTCGACCGCCATGGCAGTCTCCCCAAGCGGAGTGATACAAGCGGTGAAACGGTTCCAGTGCTGATACTGGGGGAATATCGCACGGCTGGAAAAGGCTCTCAGCCAATCAGAATGGAGAACCAGAAAGAACTGTAACATAATATTGTTGAAAATGAAATCATTCTTTTTGTATAATAACCAAAGAGACAAAAATAGAAGACCCAATCCACCAACTAAAATGTTAAAACAAAAAAGGTATGCATTGGTGTTTGTCACAGATGTCAGGACAGTAAAATAACCTTTGCTTACCCGACACTTTCTTTCCAACCACACAAACACAATAAACAAGCTCCGACATCTCTATTTCATATTAGCCAAACTGAAATCAATGTGGCACATTTGTCTTTATTACTGAAATAAATAGCTTTTTCATTATGCTGTGATCTCTCCTCTCTCTCTCTCTCTTTCCCTCTCTCTGCTTCTGTTGCCATTACTTAAGGGCTCTCCTTGGGCCTGAGAGGCCTCTATCCCAATGTCATTCATTTGCCACCAGCAGTAACAAGCCTCTAACAGTTTAGAGACAGACCGTAAGCAGCCATTTCCTCTCGTGAAGGGAGGAGAGATTGAGGAGAAGGGAGCGAGAAATCGAGAGGAGGAAGGGATATGATCGAGAAGCTAAAATGAGGAGGAGGCCAACACAAAAGCAAACTGAGGATGTATATTTGCATTTTCTGTGGCTCAGCCAGCCTCCATCCGCCTGTAAGCGGCAGGCCGTGTGTGTGTGCGTGTGTGTGTGTGTGTGTGTGTGTGTGTGATTCATGGGCCTGACAGATGCCGGGTGCAGCTGGCTCTGTCCTTGATCGGCCCTGTAGCCCGGACAGCGCTGTCATTCACCATTGCCCAAATTATCTCTGTATTGACTGCACAACCCTCTGTGACAGCAACGTAATGGCTAATTACCCAGGATGCTTTGGGTACTTTCAAACCCCAACAGAAACAGAGAGAGTGAGTGAGTTTCTCTTTCTCAGAGTCAGGAAATAAATCTTGAATGCTAGGAAAGAGAAGAGAAAGGATTTAAAGAAAAAGACAGTATTCAATAGTGCAGTATGCTGTGATATTCAAATGAGCTCTTCACTGACCATCTGATGCAGATTGCACAGAAAAATGGCAAGACTTGGTAAAAATCACAGGTTTCAATCGGATTGGCTGGCTGTGGCTTCTAGGAGCTCAGGGTATAGGCTTTCTTCCAGGGAAAGTCACGTGTTTGAGGCTTACCGGTAATACCAAATAACAGAATTTTCCTAATTTTGCAAGGTTTTCAGCATTAAGTCTTTGAAAGATGTTCAAGGGTTTAAGGCACTTTAGGCTCTGTCCCAAATTTTTGGCCTTTGCACTAATGTCGTCTCTACAGATGATTGTTAAGCCCAAAGTGTACTTCGATTTTTACATGTAGGGCAGAGTGGGGTAAGATGAGCCAATTTTTTTTACTTATGTAGTCCTCAAGATAAGAGAAAATAAGGCAGAAGTACAATCAAAGTATCTAAAGTAATTTCAGGATGTTTGCTATCATTTTAAATGTTCAGAATACATCTCTGACAATGGGTTCTAAAAACATGGCTTATTTTAAAAAAAATAAAAAAAGTGTTCATGTGGCTCAATTTACCCCAGGTTAGGGGTAAGTTGATCCGAGTCAGTGGGTAAGTTGCACCATCTTGGTGTAAACGGACCATCTAATTGAATCTGTATCAAACCGTGTGAAATTGTAAAGATAATTTATCTCTTTTTAAAACACCTTCAATTATCAAATTTCCTTTTACAAATAGTTATATTTCTTTTCTTAAAGCTAACTTAAACAACATAAAACCAACCAAATGAAGTTGAAATTTCAATATCAACATCAAAGTTGTAACCTTCCCAAAAACAGCCTAAACAGAGTTTGAGTAAAACAAAATAAAAACTGAATTAGAATCAATGAATGAAACTAATAAACGTTTTAGTCAAAAGGTTCTTGGCATAGTAGATTTTCTGCAATGTCGAACATGTAAGGCCATTAGGGACTACAGGTGGAAAGATACAAGCATCTGCTCTTATCAGGGAAGGATTTAGTGTACTTGTTCATTGTTACTAACAAATAAACTCAAACTAAACATTTTAAGAAAATGATAAACTAAACCAGTTGTGTAACATTACATTGAAATTATACTAGTTTATACTTCAGAGATTTAACTAAACTACAGTGCCTTATGCTGGGGTAAGATAAAACGCTGGCTCAATTTACCCCATAGCATTTGGCTCACTTTGAATAAAACTAGCTAGCTTACCAGTTTCATACATTGCTAAATCACAAATATGGATCATAAATATTTTAGACCTGGACAAATTTGCTTTGATGCAACAGCCATTACATCTGTTATGCAAAAAGTTTAATTTGACAAGTCAAAAAACGGGCGCCTTCCACTCCTCCCATGTGCTTATTTTCATAGTCTGGTAGAAATGACGGGTGGTTCCAAAATATATGGTCACATGGAAATAAAAGTGTACAGTTACCAAGATAAAGGGGGTTGGTCAACTTACCCACTGGCTCATCTTACCCCACTGTCCCCTACGTGAGGGTCCGCATACGTACATGTCACACATTTCATCCCAAGAATAGTACATGATACGCAGTGGCGCAACTTGGTTTTAAAAAGTGGGTGGGACAAGAATGGGGGGTGGAGGGTTTTAATACAATGATATGTACAATAACAATTGCAGAAAAAATAACTTTTACAATGTCCAGGAATCAATTTCAATAGTACATTTAATTGATCGACACAGAAGTCATGTTTAATGTGATAGTTTCATCCTTACATATTATAGCCTAATGTAAGTGATGTGATAAATGCATAGATTCAGATGGAATGCTTGTGGTCTTGTGCAATGCTTCATTTTTTTATTTTTTTTTACACAATACACAATGTTACACAGCACCGTTGCAGAAATGCTTTATGCTCCCTGAGAAACGCGTTATGCGTTGGCTTGCATGACTTTTGTGTTCTTTTTATGTAAAAGGCAATTAATTGAATTGAAATTCTTGAAAGGAAACCTTTTAGTAACTTTATTTATTAAAAATATATATTTTCTTATCAAAAACACTGTTAAACATTTTAGGTTTTAATGATTGAACTTTACAGCTTTCACACAGGAAATTCTGGGAATGTCAATTTACAGTTTTCATTATCAATTATAAGACGACTTACAAATCCAAAAACTGTCAATTTAAACTTTATTTTTGTATTGTAAGGAGACTTCCTGTTAACCAATTAACAGGTTTTTAATGTAGCACAACAATCAATTATATATATATATATATATATATATATATATATATATATATATATATATATATATATATATATATATATATATATATATATATATATATATATATATATATAGTACAATGGAGTTATATTAAAAATGTCCTGTCTCTTCCAAGCTTTATAATGGCATCCCAAAATTTGAAGCCCAAAAAAGTGCATCCATCCATTATAAAAGTAATCCATTCAGCTCCTTGGAAGAGCCAGGACATTTTTTTTTATATAACTCTAATTGTATCCGTCTGAAAGAAGAATGTCAGATACACGTCGGATGGCTTGAGGATGAGTAAAGCATGGACTAATTTTCATTTTTGGGTGAACTATCGCTTTTATATGCAATTAACCCTTGTTCAACCATTTGTGGAGACCGTTGTGGCATTATTCGCATCACCGACCAATTATTGCACACCAGCTGTTGTTGGTAACATCCGTTTCAGATTTAATAACCCTGAAATGTCATGAAATAAAGAGCAACACTGCTGACCAGATTGTGTGCTGATTATAAAGAGTCTTGCTCTGTGACTCAAGTGACCTGTTAACTCCTGCAGATCTAAAACATATAAATCATTGTTTTCTATTTGTCTGTCAAGAGCTCAGCTACATGACTTCTGACCACTTTAACATGTTCAGTTCTAGAATCAGTCTCACACAGTTCTCACAGATGTAAAAAATAAAATGTCTACTAATCAAGAAAACAAATACAAGCTTCTCTCGGATGCACAGGACAGATGCCTGTCAGAAAAAGACACAACTTTAAAAGTAAAACGGCTCCAAACCACCAGAAAGAGACACAGACAGAGAGAGGGGAAGAGGGAGAGGAAGAAGGTGAGGGAATAGAGGGTACTAAATCCCACTCTGACTGTTAGGGAAGATGATGAGATCCCGAGAGGATGGACAGAGCGCAGAGAGAGAAAAAGAGGCAGAGAGCGAAGGAGCAGCCTTTTCACACAAAAGAACAGCCAGGCATTCGCCACAGTCTGTCCTGGCCTGCCATTAGCAGCACTCCAGCACTAATTACAGACACAAGAAAACGCAGTGCCACCTCTGCCCTATACGAACACACAGCAGTGCTGGGGAAAACACTTCAGACTGCCTTCAAGCCACTCATAACTTACAGTAGTTAGGATACTGTAAAGATGCCCTTTAAAAATAACTGTTAGCTACATTTTAATATAGCCTACTAACAAGAAGAAGCTTGTTATATTGAGGGGACAATTATCTTTTTAAGACTGTCCAATGATGTATTTTATCATTTAATCCCAGCTGTATTTCTGGCACAAAAAGAGGGTTTTGGAATGAATGCATTTAAATTAGGGTATCTAGTTTTAATAAGCAGTAAACAAAAACTGATAAATCTAAATTAAATACAACTAGAAAACACAGAAAACACACTAATTTATATAACTGGGTCAATGTGATGAACAGCAGTGTTTAACAAAAATATTTTGCTATCATAAAGCACGAGAAAAAGAAAGAAACCGCACAAACAATGCTGTGTGCAATATATAAAACGGCTGAAAATAGCTGTGGCAAAGCTTTCAATTCTGAAAACTGAATAAGGTTCAGTTTCAACCACTGATCTGTATCAATGACTGTATTGCTCACGACGTCATATAGTGAAGCCATATTGTATTCCCTCACGTTCTATTGAATTTAAAGGAAATCATCTGATTTTAATGAGAAAACATTACCTGAGGAGTCAGTGTTTTTATATCTCTCCCTGTACATTCTTACAACGCAAACATCCTAAACATTTAAATGGGAATTAAAAGTCACGTTCATCTTCATTACGAGACACATCAGCATTTATATTACAAATGTCACAGTGATTCTTCTGAAATCTGAAAACAGATGCTTTAACTTAATGCGTTATTCACTGTGGTTATTATGTTTTAGTATGCGTTGTGTTATATAATACTGTTTTTATTCGTAATCATAAACAATTCAACAGTCTTTTCGTTAAGAGCATGTATTTCAAAGCAGTAAAGATAATGACTTAAACATTGGTCAAATTAATAATTAGCTCAACAATACATACAAATAACACTTAATTCATATGCAAACTGTCTTGCTAGAATTGGAGCTGAGCTGTGAGGTGGATGTTGGTCAACAACAGGACATCAGGAAATAATATACATACACGCTTCACACCTTATTCAGAGAAATGACTATGACTGCGTATGGATTTAAAGACAAGAAACTTCATTTCCAAGCATTTATACTGTCACTCCAAGCAAGATGGTAAACTATTTAGTGATAGGGCTTATATGTATTGTAATATTTAATGTATATTCAAATCAATTTCTGCAATAATCCCAGATATATGTTCACGCTTAATATTTCCTGCATAATTACATACATAAAGAAATCTATTTTGTGTTAGTTCAGTTATTGTTGTCGGCAGAGTGCAATAGACACACTATCTTAATGATTCTATCTCTTATCCTGCCAAAAAGACCATAAATATTACAAATAACGTTTGAAGTATCAATTAATATACATGCATGTATCTTAAAAACTATTCATGTGTGACTGATATGCTGCAAATCGGTTGATTTTAGGTCAGTGTTTTGGCTATCAGTCAATGATGCCCTCTGACGGTAGGGAATCGCAAGATTCTCCTCAAACACTTCCTGTGGCTTCAAGTCAAGTTAGAAGTCAGATTGGGATCGGGACAATATTCAATCCAGTTCCATCTGGTGGAAGATTGGATTCATCACATGGTATGGAGTCGATGAGGCCTTTACAGGGGAGAGTCTAGTTGACACAATCTCTGCTGACATTTCAGGGATGCGTTGTGGTCGTGTTCAGGCGCAGGTCCACCATCTGATCTGGATACGGCTCGGATCCGGCAGACTACAGTAACCTTGGTATAAACAGAGAGAATAATATTAGCGTAGATGCCATTCTTCTTAAGATGTAACGAGTACATCAGGTGTTATGGGAAGAGTTCGGTTCCGGCAGACCTAGTTTATGCAGCCTAATAATCATTTAACTGATTTTAATAATAGAAATTGATAATGTTCTATGTGTATGCCATAGTAAAGAGGTGTGTTTTTAGTCTAGATTTAAACAGAGTGTGTCTTCTTCCCGAACAATGCTAGGACGACTGTTCCAGAGTTTAGGTGCTAAATAGGAAAAGTATTGACTGCAGATGATTTGATATTCTAGGTATTATGTCCAGAGTTTTCAGATTGCCACAGACATGAAAGACTATAATGTGTTAAGAGCTTGCTCAAGTACTGGGGGAGCTAAACCAATTAGTGGTTTGTAAGTAATCAGCAACATTTTATGTTTGATCATGTATATATGGCTATATGGTCACACTTCCTGGTTCTAGTAAGGACTCTAGCTGTTACGTTTTGGACCAGCTGGAGTTTGTTTATTAAGCGAGCAGGGCAACCACCCAGTAGAGCATTACAATAATCTAGCCTTGAGCTCATGAATGCATGAACTAACTGTTCAGCATTTATCACTGAGAGCATATGTTGAAGTTTAAATAGATTTTTAAAATTAATGCAGTTTTACAGATGCTATAAATGTGGCTTTCTAGCATCTGTAAAAGATTGTAAAATATTGGTAACTGATGACAAAGACTTGACAGAGCAGCCATCAAGTATTCTGGGTTATTACGTACAGAGGTTTTTGGTCCAATAATTAAAACCTCTGTTGTTGTTGTTTTTTTGTTTTTTTTTCTGAATTAAGTAGTAGGAAATTCTGTTAATTTTGTGAATTGGTATGTTTCTTCTATTCAAAAGAATGTTGTCAATAGTATTAAATGCAGCACTAAGATCAAGTAACACTAATAGAGAGATACAACCATGATCAGATAAGAGCAAATCATTTGTAACACTAATAATAGCAGTCTCAGAGTCAGTACTATGATATGCTCTAAATCATGACTGGAAATCCTGGCAGATATTATTTATTTCTAAAAAGGAACAGTTGTGAGGATACTGCCTTTTCTAGTATTTTTAGTATTCTAGTATTTCTAGTATTTAAAGAAAAGGTAGATTTGAGATTAGCCTGTAATTGACTAATTCTCTAGGATCAAGTTACATGTTTCAGTTCAAGTTTAAGTGTCCGGTATGTATTCTAATGACATTGATGAATTAATGATATTAAGAAGAGGATCTATGACCTCTGGAAGCCTCTCTTTAAGTAGCTTAGTCGGTATAGGATCCAGCATACTGTACATGTTGTTGAATTAGATGATTTAACAAGTTTAACCAATTCTTCCTCTCCTATAGCACTGAATGAGTGGAATTGTTCCTCAGTGACACTTCATGCACTGTCTGATACTGTAGTAGACGGTTTGCACGGTTATACTTTTCTCTCTATTATTATTATTATTATTATTATTAATCTTGCAAGTAAAGAAGTTAATAAAGACATTACTGCTGTGCTGTTTAGAAATGTCAGAAGTTGAAGCTTTATTTCTCGTTAATTTAGCCACTTTATCAAATAAATACCTAGGGTTGTGTTTGTTTTCTTCTAACAGGGTCGATAAATAAGCAGATCAGTATCAAAAATGCTTTCTTTCCATGAAATGTGAAACACCTTTAGTTTTCACCTTCACCACCTGCTTTAGAACGCAATGAGCAATCCAGTCATTTACAACCCCAAATCAGAAAAAGTTGGGACAGTATGGAAAAAAAAAAAAAAAAAAGAAAAAGAAATGATTTCTAAATTTACTTTGACTTGTATTTCATTGCAGACAATATGAACAAAAAATATTTAATGTTTTGTCTGGTCAACTTCATGTCATTTGTAAATATGCATCCTTTCCCGTCATTCAGACCTGCAACACATTTCAAAAAAAGTTGGGACAGGAGCAATTTAGGGCTAGTAATGAGGTAAAATGGTTAAATAATGATGTGATTTGAAACAGGTGATGTCAACAGGTGATTGTAATTATGATTTGGTACAAAAGCAGCATCCAAGAAAGGTCTAATCCTTTAGGGGCAAAGATGGGCCGAGGATCGCCAGTTTGCCAACAAATACGTGAGAAAATTATTGAAATGTTTAAAAACAATGTTCCTCAAAGAAAGATAGGAAGAGATTTGGATATTTCACATTCAACAGTGCATAACATAATTAAAAGATTCAAGGAATCTGGAGGAATTTCAGTGCGTAAAGGACAAGGGCGCAAGCCTAAGCTGAACAACCGTGATCTCCGATCCCTCAGGCGGCACTGCATCAAGAATCGTCATTCATCTATGCGATATCACCACATGGGCTCAGGACTACTTTTGGCAAACCAGCAAACCAAATGCCAGTTAAAACTGTACTGTGCCAAAAGGAAGCCCTATGTTAACAGTGTCCAGAAACGCCGTTGACTTCTCTGGGCTCGGAGGCATCTGAGATGGACCATCACACAGTGGAAACGTGTACTGTGGTCAGATGAATCAGTATTTCAGGTATTTTTTGGGAGGAATGGACGCCGTGTGCTCTGGACCAAAGAAGAAAAGGATCATCCAGACTGTTACCAGCAACAAGTCCAAAAGCCAGGGTCTGTCATGGTATGAGGTTGTGTCAGTGCCCTTGGCAAAGGTAACTTGCACTTCTGTGAAAAGGCACCATTAATGCTGAAAAGTACATAGAGATTTTGGAGCATAATATGCTGCCTTCAAGAAGACATCTTTTCCAGTGACGTCCATGCATATTTCAACAAGACAATGCAAAACCACATTCTGCACACATTACAAAGTCCTGGCTGCGGAGGAAGAGGGTACGGGTCCTTGACTGGCCTGCCTGCAGTCCCGACCTCTCTCCAATAGAGAATGTGTGGCGCATTCTGAAGTGCAAAATGCGACAACAAAGACCCGTACTGTTGCCCACCTTAAGACTTTTTTGCAGGAAGAATAGGACAAAGTGACACCTGAAACACTTCATCACTTGGTGTCTTCAGTCCCTAAACGTCTTTTAAGTGTTGGGAAAAGGAATGGCAACATTACAAAGTGGTAAAGGCTTTACTGTCCCAACTTTTTTTGAAATGTGTTGCAGGTCTGAATGACATGAAAGGATGCATATTTACAAATGACATGAAGTTGACCAGACAAAACATGAAATATTTTGTGTTCATATTGTCTGCAATGAAATACAAGTCAAAGTAAATTTAGAAATCACTTCTTCTTTTTTTTGCGTTTTCCATACTGTCCCAACTTTTTCTGATTTGGGGTTGTATATAGATCAGTGGTTTTAACTGAAGTTAAGGCTGGAACAGGGTCGGAGCTATATTGGGTGGACATGGCCACCATTGACTAAAGTTTGACCACCCCTTTGGCCACCCCGCTCACAATCACCATTTCTGTCTCTTATTTCCTTGACAAGAATTGAGTTTTTTTAGAGTATGACTAAAACATACTGCTATAGTATGTAAGGTCACAACACAAGGCACAAATGTCATTGGTCCTATATGCATTTGAATAAAAGAAAAATAGATCTCATCTTGCGTTAGTTGGTACACTGAAAAAAAAGTAGTGTACAAACAATTTTCATTTAAAAATTGCTGGTAAATTCCACAAATAGTCAGTGGCGGCTTGTCAGGGGAGGCAAAACTGCCATATCCATATCCATATGTGTAGCTGTAACCTTCCATTTACTTGTCCTTAATTTAAAACTTGTACTTAAATTTACTAAAGACTATCTGTAGTCTCAGTCTCAGATGACACTGTTCATAAACTGTCAGACGGATATTGCACTGAAATGGCAAGAGTTTTGTCAATGTGAATATGTGATCAAAGCTGAATTTTCAACATCATTACTCCAGTCTTCAGTGTCACATGATCCTTCAGAAATCACTCTAATATGATTTATTATTATCAATGATGAAAACCATTGTAGTGCTTCATATATTTTTTAATAAAGAGAAAGTTCTAATAAATCCCAATAAATCCATCTTTTCATAATATCTTAATATATATATTTAGAAATAAAAATATAATTCAGTCTCCCTATAAACCCCCTTCCCTTAAAATAAATCCCTGAAATTCTTATAATACATGTTAATTCATAAAAAAACTTATATGTGTGAGAGAGAGAGAGCGAGAGAAAGAGAGAGAGAGAGAGAGAGAGAGAGAGAGAGATTGTGTGTGTGTGTGTGTGTGTGTGTGTGTGTGTGTGTGTGTGTGTGTGTGTGTGTGTGTGTGTGTGTGTGTGTGTGTGTGTGTGTGTGTGTGTGTGTGTGTGTGTGTGTGTGTGTGTGTGTGTGTGTGTGTGCGTTTGGGGGCTGAACTCTGTCTGCAGGGACACTTGTCTCTGTTGAGTGCTGTCACAGAAACAGCTCCTCGGATGTGTCATGATTGCACTAATTACTGAGAGTCAGTGAAAGCTTTGACAAGGACGACCACAACACACACTTCTGTGTCTGCACCAACACACACACACAGAGCACAGCAATGGATTATTACAGCCATAACCACAGATGCCAATAAGAAACTGACAATATGTGAAACGTGAAAATGTTATTGTGTACATTATTCTGGGTTTAAAAATCCAGCTTAAACTCTTGCAACAGCACCCGTGATATGATGTCCGTTCCTAGAGAAAACCATTTAAACTTGTCCTTCTGTTTATAAAAACAAATAAAGATCACATTTAATGTAATGTGCTTCGATTAAATTTACTTAAATTGTAACATGCAATAGCAAACTTTTGTTTCTTGATTAGAAAAAAAAATCTAAAAAAAGTATAATGCTGTAAGAATACAGAGTGGTAAAAAGAAGGTGTATATTATAACATTTTATAATATATTTTATATATATTGAAAGCTTTTGTTTGGAATCGTGACAAATATCATGGATCATGTGACACTGAAGACTGGAGTAAAGAGGCTCAAAATACAGCTTTGATCACAGGAATTAATTACATTGTATTATATATCCACATAGTAAACAAACCACTATGTGAAATTGTAATATTATTTCTCAATATCTACAAATTTTTTTATCAAATAAATGTGCACTGAAGCTCAAAATACAGCGATCATGGAATTAATTACATTGTATTATATATTTAGCCTATATTTGAAATTGTAATATTATTTCTCAATATCTACTAATTTTTTTATCAAATAAATGTGAGAATAAGATAAAGCTTAAAGGGATAGTTTACCCAAAAATGAAAATGTGACGTGTATCTGCTGACCCCCAGGGCGTCCAAGATGTAGGTGTGTTTGTTTCTTCAGTAGAACACAAATGAAGATTTCTAACTCCAACCGTTGCTCGTATTATGCATGTCAACGGGGTCTATTTCTATGAGAGCCACTATGAGAGTAAAAACACACAGACATATGAATCCATATTAAACCCAGTGGCTCGTAGCGACACATTGATGTCTTAAGACACGAAACCATCGGTTTCTGCGAGCCATCCAACAGTATTCGAGTTATTTTTTTACCTTATATCAGACAAACCTCATCTAGGATTCCCAATGCATACTTCGCCAGAGAAGGTGAAAACTGCAGCGATCATAGATAAATATATTTTACATAGATTCCTAATTCGACCAATCTGTGCAATCCACGAGGCACTAATGAGGCATCTATATAAATATATATATATATATCTATGATTTTGGGTGAAATATCCCTTTAACAAATATATATATATATATATATATATATATATATATATATATATATATATATATATATATATATATATATATATATATATATATATATATATAATTTGAGATTCTATTTTCTTTTCATTTTTAAAGCATTAATTATTTTACCAAAACAGCTAAAAAAATATGTAATATCAATAATAAACAATAGCCTGCCATTGTATAAAGGCATTTTTCCAGCTTTATTTATTTATTTTTTATCATAAGACTATAATCATTTTACAAGTTCCATTCCCATGGCAATACTTTTTTATCCAAATGTGTGCAAACTCTCTCCATCTCTCTTAAGCGTGTTGGTCTAGTGTTCACGGAGGTCTTGGGTTTATCAGGTCGTCTTCACATACACCAGCATTAGCGGCTCTCAGTTCCCGGATAACAAGACCAAGAGCCTAAACATTTCCATCTGTTTATCAAAACAGCCGCTCAGAAACCCATCGAGGGGTCGAAGGAAATCAGAGGACGAGCTGTTCAATCCGATGAGAGGTGACAGTTTACATCTCCGCCCACAATTAACACATCTCTCCCTCCCTCCGTCCCTCTCTCTCTCTCCCTCTCTCTCGCTCTCTCTCTCTCTCTCTCTGGCTGTGATAATGCCTGTTGTCAGCTGTGTTTAGCAGGCCAGATCAGTGTGAGCGCTGGGCTGCTGCAGTCGCTGACAGATTGAAGGTTCAGCACTGGGGCTATCATGACAGATGGAAACTGGCATCAATGTTCAGAGCGCGCCAATCACAGGGGACCTGCTCCCCTCATTCGTCAGGCCGCCGTTCTGAACCCTCCCCCCGCTTCTGACGGGCGAGATGTGTGTGTGTGTGTGTGTGTGTGTGTGTGTGTGTGTGTGTGTGTGTGTGTGTGCGTGCGTGCGTGCGTGCGTGCGTGCGTGCGTGTGTGTGTGCGCGTGTGCGAGATGGCATTGTTAACCAGTGCATCTGTGAGACTGACTTTCTTCTGATGGAAGCATAGGTAGAGAGAGAGAGAGAGAGAGAGAGAGAGAGAGAGAGAGAGAGAGAGAGAGAGAGAGAGAGGTTGGCTGGTCACTGCTGCAATGCCAGTCTTTGATTTGATAGCAGCTCCGCTCCTGGGAATAACCGCAAAACTTTCAAACATTCAGAACAGAGGGAAGACCCCAGAGGAGTGACAGAGAGAGCGAGAGAGGGACATGATGGACAGATTTACCCCTCCTTCTCTGACTATCTTCCACTGATCCACTAATACTATGCTAATTACCCACTCCAAACACTGCTGTTCAGTCATACACGGCATGCATTAGAGTCGAGTCTGAGATGTGTCGTGATGATGCACTGGGATACTTCTGCTTATTGCACGGCTCTCCGGAACACTTGATTCTGGTCATTAATGGAGAAATTAACCCCGTCTAACTGTTTAAATCTAAGTAATGTCTGAAAATGGTGTTGCTCTTTCACAGCTCAGTCACACTTTTTGATAACACTTTCTTTGAAGCCTGTGTTTATAATGCATTATAAGGTTTTTTTTATCATAAGACATTTGAATGCATGCATGATGCCTTAAAAAGTAACATGTTCAAGGTCCCATTGGGTAATGCTAGTTATCTAACATTAACAACGAGCAATACATTTGTTACAGATTTATTACTCTTAGTTAGTGATAGCTAATAAAAATTCAACTGTTCATATTTCATGTTAGCATAGGTTTATTGCATAATATTTACAGACACAACTTTAGATTTTAATAATGTAGTACACAGGTTGATATTAACTTTAAGTACGATTAATAAATGCTTAAGAAGGATTCTTCATTGTTATTTTTAATGTTTACTAACTGATAACAAATGAAACCTACTATTTATATAGTGTATAATTTCATAAATAATCATAACAGTAGTTATAATAGCTACATTGTAATGCTGAACTATTTGTGGTTATATCTTTTAAGAGTATGATGATTTGTAACACACAATGACCAAGTAATATCCAAGTTATGATGGATTATAGTTCCCATTATGCATGCATTATGAATAGCTTTGTAATGCTTTATACACACAGGGATCTTAAATTATTACCCTTGTATTTATAAATCATTTCAAAGTAATTGTAGGTTAATTAACGGCATGCACTTGGTGTGTAATTTTTGTGGAGTGGCTTGTAATTACATATAGTTCTTGTTAATAATATAGTAATTAAATATATGAATGTGTAATCTGTAACATTACCACTGTGAAATAGTACAAAAGTACCATGCTTTACTATAAGCGACTAACCAGTGTGTTTACAGTTATGAACAGAGCTAACATGAAACAAAATCACTGTGATACTGGCCAGAAGCAGAAGTGTGTGTGTGTGTGTGTGTGTGTGTGTGTGTGTGTGTGTGTGTGTGTGTGTGTGTGTGTGTGTGTGTGTGTGTGTGTGTGTGTGTGTGTGTTTGTGTGTGTGTGTTTCAGGTAAACCCCTGTATTATGTGAAAATGTTTTGGTCCCCATGAGGAAAACAGCTTATAAATCATACTAAGTGATGCTTTTTGAAAATGTAAAAATGCAGAAAGTTTTCTGTTATGGTTATTATAGCTATAAAACAATAGAGGTCTATGAGATGTCCCCTTTAGAGTGTGCTTATTAATGTAATAAATTTACTGGTCAACAGTGTGTGTGTGTGTGTGTGTGTGTGTGTGTGTGTGCGTGCGTGCGTGCGTGCGTGCGTGCGTGTGTGTATGATAATATTTTAAAGAACATATTGTTGATTCAGGATGTGTTGGAGAGTCTGTTATGTTTCAGGCATGACTAGTTATCAGGAACCCTGACCATCTATAGGACAACACACACACACACACACACACACACACACACACACACACACATTCAGAAATACATATTCACAAACACACGAGGACTTGACAGACTATAACATACAGGGAGGAGGTGACAGTATAGAATAAAAGAAGTTAAGAAATGAATAAATACAATGTCTCTTCAAAATGTTCCAGGTTCTACTAGAGATACAATCTTTCCTTTCAGTCATGAAGTCTCCAGATCAATAAAGTAATATTTAAATAATGTATAATTCTTAGTTTTAGAACATTGTCATCTATAGAGATAAAATTGTATATATAGTAATTAAAATAAGAATTTTATTTGAAAAAAATTAACTATAAAGGTCAGTTTAAATTTGCATATAAATATAATAAAAATTTAATTTTAGAAACATTAGCTATTACTCTATTATAATAGTCATTTTACTGTATAAATATTAGGTACATTTAAAAAATCTAATATAAATGTATATATAGTGTACATTTTATTCAGAACTAGGTAAATAATAACCTAATTGAATCTTTATTAAAGTTCTAATAATTAAAATATAATGTAATGTAAAACCATATTTTACAATTTTAAAAACATTTATCATTTACATACCACACAAATATTAGTACAATCATATAAATTAAATAATAATTAAAAAAATAAGCATTTTAATCTTTTTCCTCTTTTTATTTCTTTAATTTTTCTTTTTTATTATTTTTAGAAATTACAGAAAAAAGTATTATTGTATCTGATTTTTTAGTTTTTGTTTGTGTGATTTGGATATAGGAATTTGTCTTTATTCTTTTCAGCCGATTTATTCAAACACAATAACAAATGTCTCCAAAGTTTCCAGTTTGTTATGGGGAAGTAGAGGAAATCTTAGTCTTTGAGGGGCGAACCCTTCCTGCTTGCAGACATGGCCGTACCTCCTCGAGACCTGTGAGAGAAACACAGCAGCCGCAGGGAGAGAGACAGAGTGAGACGCAGCCGACGTTTCCAGTTCATAAAAGTGCGCTGTGCTCCCCTGAGAGTCTGTCTCATCTCTATGATGGCCAATAATAGCCCATTGTAGTCAAACGCTCCTTTTCCTCCTCACGACAGAATGAGGACGCCTTATTTACAGAGGACGGGACAGTACTAGCAGAACAGCCCCTCTCCCCACACGGAAATACTGCTGACAGAGAGAAAGAGAGAGAGAGATGGAGAGAGAGAGAGAGAGAGAGAGAGAGAGAGAGAGAGAGAGAGAGAGAGAGCACTTTTCCAGGAAAATCTTGGCTTTCTCCTTCAAGGAGATGTTGCACATCTTTATATTTATAGTTGCGTTTATGAACACTGGGACCGGTGACAGTGTGATTCAGCCACGCCTCTCAAACCGGACTGCTGCTTGCTCTACTTCTGAAAGAAGAGCTGCCTCACAATCCTGATCCGACCGGCCCAGTCACACTCATACAACACAAACAGTCACACTTTATATCATGAGACTTTAACTACTGCTGTATGCACTTACATCAAAAATAACTGTTAGGAACAATGCACTTCTTGTGTTGATGTTGTGTTGTAAAACACTTGTGCTGCTGTTGAGGTGATACGGGTAAGGTTAGCGCAGGTTTGGTGGTTTGGGTAGTTTAAGGGTGAGTTAACAGGTAAAATAATTTATTTTACAGTGTCACTGTTACATACACTATATTGCCAAAAGTATCGGGACACCCCTCCAAATCACTGAATTCAGGTGTTCAATTTTATGGCCACAGGTGTATAAATCAAGCACTAGGCATGCAGACGCTTCTACAAACATTTGTGAAAGAATGGATCGCTCTCAGGAGCTCAGTGAACTCAAGCGTGGACCGCGATAGGTTGCCACCTGTGCAATAAGGCCATTCGGGAAATTTCCTCAACGGACAACTGTTAGTGGTATTAAAACAAAGTGGAAGCAACTAGGAACAACAGCAACTCAGCCACTAAGTACAGGGTGACCATCGTCCCGCATTTTGTTGGACAGTCCTGAAATTGGAAGCTATGTCCCACGTCCCACAAGACTTAATTAGTGTCCCGTATTTCAGTTATATCTGTATTATTATTATTATTATTTTCATCCCTGAAATTACAATAATACCACAGTAAGAAATATAATAAAAACTGTGACTGGCATGTAAAAATCTATTTGTGCAGCCATCATGTTCTAGCTGTGAAAATAACCAACCAATGCAATCGTAGAGAGAGGTTTTCCCACTGATGACAACTGAGTGGACAGCGCAAAGGAATATGTGTGGGCCTCGTCAAAGTAAACCACACCAGCAAGGATTTCATCTTACACTCTTAAAAATAAAGGTGCCAGGAAGAACAAAAAAGGGGTTTTCACAGTGATGCCATAGAAGAACTATTTTTGGTTCCTGAAGAACCGTTTTGTGAAAGGTTCTTTAAAGAACCGTTTTTTTTCTAACCATTTTATAGTCTAAAGAACCTTTCTACGCTATAAAGAACCTTTTGTGCAATGGAAGGGTTCTTTGGATATTAACGGTTCTTCATGGAACCATATACACTGCCAAAAAAACTTTATTTTTAAGAGTGTACTGGATAAGAGCCTCAAGAACTTATCAAAGCTGCCAAAATTGATGATTTATAGCAAGTAATCATGCATCCAGATGGGAAATATTTCCAATGAACATATGCCCAAGCGGCCAACTGTGGATGCTCAAGCACCACCCATGGAAATGGTCGAGCACCTACGAAAAACATGAGATATTCCCCATGAACTTTTAACTAACAAAAAAATGTATTGCACCTTCTAGACACACCTTTCTTCTCACGTTAATAGTTCATTTAAGGCGGTTTCTGTGGCGTTATTATGATGACAAATGTCGAGAGTGCATAATTAGTTTTTTGCGGTTGCCAGGAGAACAGGATTTGCCTGACTGCATTGTGCCAAGTGTAAAGTTTGGTGGAGGTGGGGTTATGGTGTGGGGTTGTTTTACAGGGGTTGGGCTTTGCCCTTTAGTTCCAGTGAAAGGAACTCTTAATGCTTCAGCATACCAAGACATTTTGGACAATTTCATGCTCCCAACTTTGTGGGAACAGTTTGGGGATGACCCCTTCCTGTCCCAACATGACTGTGCACCAGTGCACAAAGCGTCGGTCCATAAAGACATGGATGAGCGAGTTTGGTGTGGAGGAACTTGACTGGCCTGCACAGAGTCCTGACCTCATCCCAATAAAACACCTTTGGGATGAATTAGAGCGGAGACTGCGAGCCAGGCCTTCTCGTCCAACATCAGAGCCTGACCTCACAAATGCGCTTCTAGAAGAAAGGTAAAAAATTCCCATAAACACACTCCTAAACCTTGTGGAAAGCCTTCCCAGAACTCCATATTAAACCCTACGAATTAAGAATGGGATGTCATTAAAGTTCATGTGCATGTAAAGACAGGCGTCCCAAAACTTTTGGCAATAGAGTGTATGTTACATGCAGTTACTATAGTAATAACTTTAAATTATGCAAAATTAAATGTTTAATTATAGTGTATCAAAGTATGTCTGCATTAATCGTTTTTTTTGTTCAAAATGCTCTCCGTTGACACTAGCATTTTCAAGCGTTTTCCAAAAGTTTCTTATCCACACTGAAATTTTGGAAAATGCTAAATTCACCTTACTGTGCATGAGTAAAACCTCATAAAAGCTCACTGAGATGATGCAGATAATTAAGTTATCATGCTATTCTTCTGGCAGGATCATTTTATTTAGGAAAATATCTCACCATGATGTGTTCAGGTCGCACTCAGTCACCATTATGTGTAAAAGTGTGTAAAAGTGAAAAGCACATTAAAGGCATAAATACTTGTATAAACATGAATATCTATGGGTTCAATATGCATCACATGACTAAACATTAAACATGATTCCTAGTCAGAATTCTGGATCTAACGAGCCGTAACTAATGAAAATAACCATCAATTTTACCCTTCCGGTCACATATTACGCTGCAAACATCAATAACAGTTTTAAATTGTCAGTGTTGGCAAATGACCATGGCATAAGTGGGATAATCCATGGCTAGCTGTGCATTAAACATTTGTAATGCACGGCGTGGAGGCAAAGAACGGCCTGACTCGAAGCAGAGGGTGGTTGCCTCCGCAAAGTGCATTAAAATTATTTAATGCACAGCTAGCCAAGGATTATCCCTTACATAAACTATACTAAAATAACACAGATACGATCATATTATATGATCTTTAAAATTTGTAACCCAGCATAGGTAAGCATTATATTATGTATTAAACTGTGTGCATTACCTTTAAAATGCATAATTCAAGATTGAAGTAAGGTGATGCCGAAACAAATAATCTTCGGTTAGATCAATATTAGATTATTTATACTGATAACTAAAGGGAGAGGAAGAGTGTATTTAGTGTGTGTGTGGTTGTCTATGAAGCCCCATTATCCCAACGTCCCCTAATCATTACGCTCACCCTGCATATTATTAAGGGAGAATGTTGCATCACACTGAGTAAAGGACACACACACACACACACACACACACACACATACACACACACACACACACACACAGCTCGTTGGACCTAGGATTTGTGGGAAATAGGATTTGTCACATCCTAAATTGCCTGAGTAGCCATCTTTGATGGTACCCCGCTGTTTTCCTCCTCTCATAATCCCAGTGGTTCCTCAATTTAGAGTGGCTCTCATGAACCTGTCCCTCGCACAAACACACTATAAGGGCTAATTATGGGGTGTGTGAGGATATCGAGCGTCTGGCTCCTTTGACATCACTGTCACAGGCGGAGGGGTCACGGTGAGTGGCAGGTCACAGGACGTCAGGGGTTTATCTGTCTCTCTGATCTGTTACACTCTCTCAGCACTACTTAAGTGGATTCACAAAACCTCCTGCTATCAAAAGCACAGCTCAAGTCTGGATGAAAAGATAAAACTACAGTTTAAAGATCTTCGTGCAGTATTTCATCTCCTATAATCAGTCAAACATTAAAGGCCCTTTCACATGACCCGTGAGGGATATTTAGCCGAACAGCAGATATTGTTGGCCTCTGAATCTACCCTTTCCACCTTGTTTTCGATTGCCAACAGCATCCAAAAATTTGATTTCATGAACATTGTCTAATAATCATTGCCACTTCATAGACTTTTTTATCTTCACAGAGTTCACCCAAAAATGAACATGATCCCATGATTTTCTCACCCTCAAGTCAGGTGTGCATGACATTCTTCATTCAGACAAATATAATCAGAGTAATATAAAAAATGTCCTGCTCTTCCAAGCTTTATAATGGCAGCCCAAAATTTTGAAGCCCAAAAAAGTGCATCCATTCATTATAAACGTGCTCCACACGGCTCCAGAGAGTTAATAAAGGCCTTCTTGAGTTAATCTATGGGTTTGTGTAAGAATAATATCCATATTTAAAACGTTCTAAAGTAAAATATCTAGCTTCCGCCAGACCGCCTTCCATATTCAATACAAGGAAAGTATAACGCCTCTCGAAGTTCGAACCGCTTATGCAACGTCCAGCGTCAGTTACACTTTTTCCATTAGTTGAATACGGATGTGTGTTGAATACGAATTTTCAGTATCTCCAGTCTTCAGTGTCACATGATCCTTCAGAAATCATTCTAATGTGATGATTTAATGCTTAAGAAACATTTATGATTATCAATGTTGAAAACGGTTCATATTTGCTTCATATTGCTGTGGAAACTGAGATTGTTTTCCAAGATTCCTTGAATAGAAAGACGTAAAGAGCTAAAAAAAAATGAAACAACGTAAAAGTTGTATACTTTTGATCAATTTAACGAATCTTTATTAGTAAAGTATTAATTCTGAGATTGTTTTCAAGATTCCGAAAAGAAAAGAAAAGAAAGAGCTAAAAAAATGAAACAACGTAAAAGTTGTTACTACTTTGGTCAATTTACTGAATCTTTATTAGTAAAGTATTAATTTCTTTTAAAAATACTGATCCCAAACTTTTGAATTGTAGTGTTTGGCATGTACACATGTACAGTGTTGAGAATAACACATTACAATTAACGCAAGCTACAAAATCTGATTGCTTTTATTCAAGTAACTAAAGTAACGCATTAGAAAATATCTGAGTTACTTTTTCAAATAAGTAACTCAAGTTACTTTGTTTCCCCATGTATTGACTGATGTCTCTCCTGTCCTGATGTAGAGGAAAGAGCAGAGGTGTTGTGTGTCTGTGTGTGAACATGATGATTGTAGATCTAGACTCAATGAGAGCATTTACACATCTCACTTGCTCAAAACAGATTCAATATTCCTCAAAATTAATAAAAACTGTGAAATGCAAACTCAGGTTATTATGCAAACCTGCAACAATGAAATGTTAAATTACACAAATATACTTTATGTATTTAAGCTTACTTTATTAATAATATCTTTGCTGATGACCTTCGATGATCCAATTCAATCAGGAATTAGCAAAAATGATTCTTCTGTGATCCAGAATGGCAGCAGCTGAAAGGGCTGTTTGAGCGGCGCCCTCTACAGGTGTCAATTTATATTTCCTTCTGCCTGAAGCTCATTCATTTCACTTTTGGTGTGAAAGGCCTTTAACTTAGCCAAAAATATAACTTGTTTTGGTTATTAAAAAAGAAACCAGCCCAAAAAGTAATGTAAAAGTAACTCATTGCATTCCATAGAAAGTAACGCCTCGGTTACGAGGTAACCCTCGCTCCTGAAGGAGGAACGGAGACGACGTCTAATTGTCGGTAACGCCCGACGCACGCCTAACGCGTGACCGACTGAAAGGGAACTACATTTACGCTGCTTGGCAGATGCTTTTATCCAAAGCGACTTACATTTCATTCAAGGTACACATTTTACATTTTGTCAGTTCTTGCTTTCCCTGAGAATCGAACGCATGACCTTGGCATTGCTAGCACCACGCTCTATTGTTGGAGCTACATGACAGCATGTTACTTTTTAGGGGAGTAACACAATATTATGCATCACTTTAAAAGTAACTTTCCCCAACACTTCTCATGTAATATGTGGAATTACCCCATTGGAACCCTTTAAAACCTTTTCTTTTGAGATCCTTTGAATTTCAAACCTTAACGGCGGTCAGATGCCCCCAACCCCACTTTAACTTGCACTCTGTCTACGACTCTTGAAAGATCCTTTATCAGCTCTCCCAGCTGGAGATATATACTTACGAGAAGAAGGAATAAAAGAAGGTAAAGACAGAAGAACTGACAGAGGCATAAACATCATTCACTCACTCTCTATGTCCAGGGAGAAGCGAGGAAACGAGAGAAGACGAAGAGAAAGTGTTGTTTGGCAGTCCATCATTCTGTCAGGCAGGTATGTGAGAGCTCGCCTCAGGTAGATGTGCTGTCAGGTAGCGGACAGGTATTAACCTCTCCGAAAGCCAGACAAAGACCAATCGGACGCACGTTAAACACGAGAGACGTTAGCTGGGAGGGCACACTTACCAAATTCAGCTGCTGAGGTTTGGCAGATCTTCAGGAACACACAGAACAGGAGAGTTATCAAAAAGAAAAGGTAAAAAAGACATATGATTTCCACTGAACCAAAAAAAGCCACAATCTCTCTGATTATTATGGCTGGGTTTGAAGGCTCCATTGTTTCAAAACCCCAACCTTTTCTTTAAGGGGGTAAGATAATGATTTAGACTTTGCAGAGGTGAGCATTCCTGCACCTGTGAGACTCACACTAGTCTAATACTTCCCAGGTGAGTAGAAGTGTGTGTGAATCCCCATGGATTCGCACACATCCAAGGAAACAAATGTCCAATCACACCAGCACAAGCAAATATACAACAACTGTAACTAGAATATTGTGACTGAGGCCCTGTTTGCAGCTGGTATAAAGATGCGTTTTGGTCAATCGGATCACAAGTAGACGAAGGAGACACATTCCTGTTTACACCTGATGTTTTAATCCGTCTCTTTTGTCCACTTTCAACCACTTCTGTCCTGATTTCTTCAAGAGGAGGGTCTATGGGCGGGTACATGTATGAGATTTTTCAGATTTTTCGATCTAATAGACAAAATAAGCTCAAGCTATTTACATATGAACACGACAGGAGGCGACGGGAAAACACATGGAGAGCATCAGCTTTCGCTTTCAGCTCTTGAGTCGCAAGACCAGCCGAGCGCACTTCCCATATAGGTCAGTAGACGGAGAGTAGGCGGTCTTTTGTGGCTATTCAAACACATTCGACCACATGAGCGTCTACTCTACGAAAGCAATCCGGTCAAATGTGTTTTCCACTACCTCCGGAAGTGGGCGAAAGCAGACAATTTCAAAATGTTTTAAACCCCGTAGACACTTGTATTTAGCGTCGTCCACTTGTGATCCGATCGACCAAAACGCATTTTAATACCAGGTGTACACAGGGCCTTAGTTACTATACATACGCAAAATGTGTAACGACTGTGTACTGTTCAAAAATGTCTGGTTTTATGGAAAAATGTCTAAGGCATTGTGTCCACCAAAGCGTTTTTAGCCAGCTGAAAACCCTCAGCGCTCTGCTGAAAAACGTCTAGCTGTCGGCGCTTGAGAGTGTTTTGGCAGCGCAGCGGGTTTTTTTGCTTGCTATGATACGGGATATCCATGGAAGAATTCCTAGTATCTCATTTCACAGATAGTTGGTTTCTGTATTGTTTTTATATAAAATGTTGTATTTGCTCTGGCTCTTGTTTTAAATGATTTTGTTCCGTTATTATGCTTGTTGTTTTCTTCTGTTGATGTTGTACACGCAGAACGGTCGGTGTTGTATTTGTCCCGCCCCTCCTCCTCTCTGATTGGATGGATGGGTAAAAAGTGACAGCGATACTCCAATTTGAACATTCTTCAACTCTCGGCGACCAGTAAAAAACGCTGATTGCTCATCGGTTGAGCTTTTCATTTATCTTCCGAGCACACATAAAGACATTTTAATAGTATCTCATTATTTTTTTAATCCATTAAAAGTCAAAAATTTATAAGAAGCTTCAAGAAGTTCATAAACACATTGTAAAAGTAATCCATATGATTCAAGCAGTTTTATCTAAGACTTCTGAAGAGACACAACCGCTTTATATGATAAGCAGATTTAATGTAGTATTTTATACAGATATAAACATTCATCAGTGCACATACATAGAGCACATCAAATATGGTAAACACGGAAGCTCAAATGTGAAGATCCGCGTCAGAACCATTGAGGTTTTATTTTTTATTTTTCTTTCAATAGGCGGATAACAATGAACAGAGAATGTTCAAAATATCTTCATTCATGTTTTGAAGATGAATGAATAATGGTAAATGGACTGCATTTATATAGCGCTTTAAAAAGACTCATGGCCATCCAAAGCGCTTTACATGTTGCCTCACATTCAGCCATTCACTCTCTCATTCACACACCGACGGCGGTGTCAGCCATGCAAGCACCATCCAGCTCGTCGGGAGCGGCTGGGGTTAGGTGTCTTCCTCATGGACACCTCGACACTTGGACAGGTGGAACCGGGGATTGAACCACCAACCTTCCGGTTTGTAGACAATCTACATGAACCACTGAGCAACAAATGATGTTGTTGGGTTTGGAACAACACATGGTACATTAAGTACATTAAAACAGAATTTTCATTTTACACTAAGTGAAAATAGCATATTTTCTTTGCAAAAGGTGTAAATAGTAGTTAGATGCTATTTATACATATAAATAGTGGTAGATAGTATCTGCACCTCAGTGTTGTTATTAAACAGTATTCAATAATAAGAGTGTAAATTATTATATTTATTAAAATTATTAAATGGATGCCACCTTAATGGGTACAACAAAGCCTGTACACCTACACTTACCCTAAACACATTATTAATAAACACACGTTAAACATCTTATATCCATCTTATTCCAATAATTTTTATTGAAAATAAATGCTTTTCTGGTCTGATACGTGATAACGGCAAAAGGCGGATTCGAAACTCCTATAGTTTTGTGTCAAAACTCAATGCCACACATCTTACCCCTACACTATTTCTGCTGTTGAAGGTCCTGTGTCTCATGTAATTTTGTCTCAATTAGTGTAAATAGACATAGAAATGAAAAAGGATAGTTTACAAAATAAGTTATTTTGAAGATTGAATGGTTTTTATATGGGCCAATAAAATACCATTGGACCCCAGTAACTTTCATTGTGGTGGACATTTTTCTTTTCTTTTGTGATCTGCAAAACAAAGTCATATATGTTTTGAAACTATAGCAAGTGGTCTCAGAATATTCTCTTTATATCGGCTTGTTAAGAAGAGCTGTCATGTTACTTTTCTCGACTGGTGGACAATTCGGCTCAGATATTTGTATTGCACTTTTCACAATACATATTGTTTCAAAGCAGCTTTACAAAAATGCATGTCTCTACATTACACTTTAGAATAATTTGTTATCAGAGGAGACTGTATCAAAGTAATTTCCATACATCAATAATGCACAGATCTATGATAATATACAAATGATGCAGTTAGCTATATCATTTATTCATTCAGGCAGAAAATGCATCCCATTAAAACAGTTATTACAAGTTGTGATCATAATGATTATCCCAGACAGCAACATAGTGATCCGGTTGAATCCATATGTACCAGATGTGGCCCGGATCTAGGCCGACACTATGTTGCTGTCTGGGATAATATGTGAAAAATGTGGCAGTTTTGTATGTTGACTGCCAGTTGGTTTCATCAAAGCTTGGCATCATAGATATATACTGTATCAAAGTGGCATCATAGATATATACTGTATGTATATATATATATATATATATATATATATATATATATATATATATATATATATATATATATATATATACATATGTTTCTATACATAAACTGTCCACCATATTGGAACAGTCAAAGCCGGTCTGTAAACATGCGGGAGGAAGTAGACTTCTTTTGTAAATGTAGTTATACACATAAGTGAATGATTTTAAGCATTCAGAAGCCAGATGAAAGTTTCTCAACACTCAAGTAATGAGCTTGAATCTGCAGTCACAAATCAATAATAGTGAGTTTCTGATCAAGTAATTAATAGACCTCATATTGTAAATCCCAATATGGCGATGGTCTTCCTGGCCGATCATCTGTGTGTAATTATGTGAGTGGTAAGAACGGACGTGAACACTGAAACAAATACGAGTGTTGTGCTCTCGCTGGGACCGCAGAGTTGAGAAAGCTTGCTTGAGCATTATAGAGTTAATTAGCTGTGGATTACTATGCAGTGTGCGAGTCTGTGCCCCAGAAAGGCATCATTAGAAGCGGTGATGTGCACATGCCTGCGGTGCATTGATCCAGCGGCTCCAGGAACAATGCAGATTGCAGATTTTATAATTGGCCCTGCGACTCTCAGATGACTTGGGTTGTGTTGTGTAGCGTGTGGGGGGTGTGTGCGGCTTATGTTCACGTAGGCATGTGTGTGAGTGTGTTTAGAGGAATCTTTGGGTTGTGTGTGTGTGTGTGTGTGTGTGTGTGTGTGTGTGTGTGTGTGTGTGTGTGTGTGTGTGTGTGTGTGTGTGTGTGTGTGTGTGTGTGAGAGAGAGAGAGAGAGAGAGAGAGAGAGAGAGAGAGAGAGAGAGAGAGAGAGAGAGTTCAGACAGACGTGCCCTTTGCCTGCTTGGAAAGAGGAATGTGGTGATTCTACATGAATTATGCCATGAGGAATCCCAGACTGACTAACAATCATACACACATACACACACACACACACACACACACACACACACACACACACACACACACACACACACACACACACACACACACACACACACACACACACACACACACACACACAAATGCATATAAATACCAGGTCAAACATTTGATTTTCTGAAAGGCCGACTGGACATTTATGACATACTAATTAAGGGGGAAATCTCTCTTTAAGTGTCTTGAATTCTGGTCAGGGCATGAGACCATAGTGATTAATATATTATTATACGTATATATAATAAATTACAAACAAGATCCCAAGACAAATAATTTATCTAACTCCAGCGATATATATAACGTGTAATACTCCCTTTTATTGTATTTCTTTTATTTCTCAAAAATGCGTCATGCCCAATTTAAGCAGATATTTTAGTAAAAAGGATTGAATGATTCCAAAAATATTATTGTATTTGTATCTTTGATTATTACGTTGCATAATTGTTAAAGGGGTCATGAACTATCTTGCTTTATAATGTTTCCTGTGGTGCATTTATAATGTTAGAATGATTTTAACTTAAAAAAAAAAAAAGAATGCATTTTCCTACCCTGATTTTAGCCTCTGATTTGAAGTAGCGTGTCTGTTGTGAGACTTCAGTGTGAACGTCCACTGCTATGATCGGCCGACATCTTTGCATATGAAATAGCTAGTATTACATGTGAAACTTTTAGCATGTTTTTACTATTACAGCTCAAGGTTAACTAATCATAAAAAGTGTTAATTATTTACATAATATTTAGATCTATGGCACGAAAGGTTGCAGTGATGAGCATTGTCACAGATCTCAGACATGTTGAGCTCATGAATGCAGTGATCTCGTCATTGCGTCTCGATTTCTGCACACTAATGAATGCTTCCATCATAACTAACAGTGCAAACACAATGTAAATAAGAGATTCGTTGATTATAACGGGAGTTTTGGCGCGAGTCACTGATACACTCTCACTGTTTGATTGACAGCTCCAGCGCTGTCTTATTTTGCTTAATCCAAGACTGTATCTAGTGTGCCAAAAAATAAATAAATAATAATTTATAATGTAGTACAGTATGCTACTATTGGGGCAAAATTGTCACAAACGTGCATCAAAGTCTTGTGTTTGCATATCACTCTGGATGAAGCATATGCCACTCTGTGATGGTGTGACATATGCATTTGGCAGATGCTTTTTCCTCAAGTGATTTACATTGCATTGAAGGTATACATTTTACCAGTTCATGCATTCCCTGGGAATTTAACTCATGGCACATGACCTTGGCATAGCTAGCACAATGCCAACTGGAATATTTGAAATCTCTCAATTAAAAAAAAAATCATATTTAAAGTCCTAATAAATCAGTGTTATTGCTTTTAGTCCATTAGTCCATTTAGCTCTGATGCTCGTGTCTTCCTAAAAGTTGAAAAACTAACAATACAGTCTTTCTCTTCCAAGAAAATGACTGACAATATTCCTCATGGACTCAAGGGCGTATGCTAATTTTGTCCAATAAATGCTCCCCTGTAATGAGAATGACCCTCCCCCTGATACTACTGACCACTAGCAAGTAGCAAATTGTGGTTCATGGCTGAAAAAATAAAAATAAATCTATATACTGTTTTTAACATTAATAATAATAATAAATGTTTCTTGAGCATCAAATCCTCATATCAGAATGATTTCTGAAGGATCATGCTACACCGAAGACTGGAGTAATGATGCTGAAAATTCAGCTTTGACATCACAGGAATAAATTACATTTGACAGTATATTCATATAGAAAACAGTTATTTTAAATTACAATAATATTTCACATATAGTAGGGGCTAAAGGCTCCACGGGGTAAAAGGCTCCTTTGATTTGATTTTCCTCTAAACCACAAGATGGCACAAAAACTTGCCACCACGCTTTCCAAAACATCCGCTTTTCAGGATGCACATGGAAATTTGGCAGATCCATACGCTAATTTGATCTAATATTTGATGTTTTTTAATCGCTAATCGCTATTAAGAGAATCGCTAAAATTATTGAATATATTTTAAGATTAAGTTATTCTTAATGATTTTGTTCAAGGTAAATAAAAAAACAGTTTTTCAATAACCGAAGTATGGTATTTAGGGCAAAAGGCACCATATTTAACATGATAATAAATAGTCAGCTGACTTTTCCATTTGTTGACATGACATGGTTAGATTCAGATGGGAAATATCATTAGAGATAATCACCATATTTATAATGAATCCATCATATTTAAAGTATGATATCCATCATTTCATTCCCTACTGTTTTTACTGTATCTTTAATCAAATCACCTTTGAACGCTAGTGTTTCAACACAGGGAAGAAAATGCATGCAAGCTGAAGTTGAGCACTGCTGATATAACATTTGTATTATATATATATGACTTTATACTGTCACAGCACATAGCAAAAAAATGCTACATGCAAATTATATCTGATGTATGGGACTTTTAAAAGCTATGCTTTCGAGTCGTGCTGTTGAAATTTCTGCTCATGCTTTGCCTAACTCATAAAGGAGGGGGTCCATCTGACTGTCCTCTCTCTCTCTCTCTCTCTCTCTCTCTCTCTCTCTCTCTCTCTCTCTTGTCTCAGTAGGAGTCTGAGTTATGATAATCAGCTGATTAGTTGCTGTAGTCCTGCTCCCACAGGCTCTTTTGTGTAAAATCCTCCCGCTCAATTGACATGTGGACATCATCAAGCTGATGAAATGCAGTTGTAATGAACAAGTGGGCCGGAGCATCTGCACAGGGACCCCAAACCCACCAGGACCCCATTCCACACTCCCAACCATGCTAATGCAGCGAGCTGCTCGCTCGCCGCGTGCCCGTCCCTGTGGAACGCCGCATGGAAATGCTCCGAGATGCATATTCAAACAGCACCTTCACTGGAGCACGCCGCATGAAGAGAGACGGAGGGAGGCTGAGAGCAGAGTGGCCCATGCTAATTTGGAAGCTGATTATTTTGCATCAGGCACAGTAATGAGGTGACAGTTCATTTGTGAGCGTGTGGGAGGACGAGAGGAGAGGGGAGGGAAGGAGAAGTGGAGGATGGGGCGGTGATGCTTGGCTGGACGCAGGTGTTGGTCCGCTCTGCTCGGAGCTGTCAAAGCTGGTCTGGGGGTTGCTGTCAAATTATCCCTCCAATAAAAGGCAGAGGCACACAAATCGGAGAGGCATTTAAGGAATTAATGCATTCATATTCAACACATATTGCAACCAGCATTTCATTAGAAGTGTGGCTCGTATTAAAACTGACGGCTGACCTTTCACACTTCCCCTCTCCACTTGTACTGCTACGCTTATTACATACGTGTTTGAGTCGAGGAGGAGCTAAACATGATAAGCGGCTGTTATTAAACACACCGACTGACGAGGGATATCTGCTCCGTGTCATACTCGCTTTAATGTTAGAGCGTGTGATGATACAGCAGAACGGAAGTAGGTAGGTGTAAAAAAGGTGTTAAGCTTCAACTACTTTTACGCTCAAGAGCTGGGTATTTTGTATTAAAATATAATTCAAATTAGTTTTTTGGTTAAATGAAGGCCACATTAAAAATTCTTTTTTTGACCATTATTTTATTTATTACCTTTAAACATTTCATAAATCATTTAAACAAATACTGCAATTTTCTTATATTTTTTATTATCAATTTTACATAAAGATGGTCCTTCAGTTGTGGTATTGTTCCACCAAACAATATCACCCCTAATCAAGTTTTTTCTAAAGTATTTTACCAGTGTTAGTGAAGAGCCTAAGATGAAATATGATACACAAAATATTCAGAACATTGTTTGTCATTTCCAATGACGCTGTTTAATTGTGTTTATTTAGAGCACATAAAATGCTAGATATAAATTAGGCTAAGAAAAACAAATGTGTCATACATCACAGAAAGAATAGTGATTGGAGATTTGGTTAAAAAGTAATTGAAACAAAAACAAAAAACAAAAGTCCTCTGCTGACCTTATGACCAGCTTCATCTCCATACCGGCGCAATGAATCTGATCTTCAAGCAAAAGCAACCCGTCGACTGAGCCTGGTTTCTCCCAAAATGTTTTCCTCTATTCTTTCACCTGATGGAGTGGTTCTTACCACTGTCGCCTCTGGCTTGCTTAGTTGGGGACACCTAATATTCAACAATATTATTGATTTGACTGCACTGACACTTTTGGATGAAAACTGAAGTTGGGTGACTGAGTCATCACCCAACTTCAGTTTTCATCCAAAACTGCAGAACTGCTTTACAGATTAAATTAACTAATTTGATAATTGATGATCTTCACAACAGAACTGAATCACCACTAAACTGACTTCAGCTGACCAGTGACACTGTTCTTTTAGTTAATTACTTGTTTACATCATTGAACCATTTCCTGTTATCACTGTGAAGCTGTTTTGAAACAATCTGTATTGAATAAAGTGCTATATAAATCAAGGTGACTTGACTTGACCTGTAACCAATTGAATAAAGTGCTATATAAATCAAGGTGACTTGACTTGACCTGTAACCAAGCCAAAAAAAAGAAAAAAAAACTAAAAAAATTACCCCCCCCCAAAAAAAACAACAAAACAAAACAAAAACCAATACAGAGCACATCCCAAAAACAAAACAACTAAAGTAAAACAAATAAAAAAAAATAAAAATAAAAAACCAATAAAAACCGTACAAAACAAAAACATAAACAAAATAAAACCAGTACAAAACAAAACAAAAACATAAACAAAATAAAACCAGTACAAAAATAAAACAAAAACATGACATAACAAACAAACTAAAACCAGTACAAAACAAAACAAAAACATAAACAAAATAAAACCAGTACAAAACAAAACAAAAACATAAACAAAATAAAACCAGTACAAAACAAACAAATAAAATAAAAACATAACAAACAAAATAAAACCAGTACAAAAAATAAAACAAAAACATAAACAAAATAAAACCAGTACAAAAAATTAAACAAAAACACAATAAAACCAGTATAAAAAATAAAACAAAAACATAACATAAAATAAAACCAGTACAAAACAAAAACATAACTAACTAAATAAAACCAGTAAAAAACAAAACATAACAAACTAAATAAAACCAGTACAAAACAAAAAATAAAATAAAAACATAACATAAACTAAATAAAACCAGTAAAAAACAAAACATAAACAAAATAAAACCAGTACAAAAAATAAAACAAAAACAAAACAAAAAATAAAACAAAAACATAAAATAAAACCAGTACAAAATAATAAAAACATAACATAAACTAAATAAAACAAAACATAACAAACAAAATAAAACCAGTACAAAAAATAAAACAAAAACATAATATAAAATAAAACCAATACAAAACAAAAACAAAAAATAACATTAACAAAATAAAACCAGTACAAAACAAAAAATAAAACAAAAACATAACAAACAAAATAAAACCAGTACAAAACAAAAACATAAACAAAATAAAACCAGTACAAAACAAAACAAAAACATAAACAAAATAAAACCAGTACAAAAATAAAACAAAAACATGACATAACAAACAAACTAAAACCAGTACAAAACAAAACAAAAACATAAACAAAATAAAACCAGTACAAAACAAAACAAAAACATAAACAAAATAAAACCAGTACAAAACAAACAAATAAAATAAAAACATAACAAACAAAATAAAACCAGTACAAAAAATAAAACAAAAACATAAACAAAATAAAACCAGTACAAAAAATTAAACAAAAACACAATAAAACCAGTATAAAAAATAAAACAAAAACATAACATAAAATAAAACCAGTACAAAACAAAAACATAACTAACTAAATAAAACCAGTAAAAAACAAAACATAACAAACTAAATAAAACCAGTACAAAACAAAAAATAAAATAAAAACATAACATAAACTAAATAAAACCAGTAAAAAACAAAACATAAACAAAATAAAACCAGTACAAAAAATAAAACAAAAACAAAACAAAAAATAAAACAAAAACATAAAATAAAACCAGTACAAAATAATAAAAACATAACATAAACTAAATAAAACAAAACATAACAAACAAAATAAAACCAGTACAAAAAATAAAACAAAAACATAATATAAAATAAAACCAATACAAAACAAAAACAAAAAATAACATTAACAAAATAAAACCAGTACAAAACAAAAACAATAAAAACATAACATAACAAACAAAATAAAACCAGTATAAAACAAAAAATATAACAAAAACAAAATTCAAAAGAAAACCAAAAACAAACAGCCGTTGTGTGTCTATCGTTCCATCCAGATCAGTGTCTCTATGATCAACGGGAGATGATCCAACAGCAGGAGTTTTGTCCTGAGATGTCTGATCGGGGTCTGTGTGTTCTGGTGTTAAGATCAGGACTCCAGATGTGTGTGTGTGTGTGTGTGTGTGTGTGTGTACGGGGTAAAGCCTCTGCCCAGGTGGGCTGCTCAAGCACTCACACACCACAGTGACCCTAGATGTCCCAGTTTGCCCCACTGTGCCTCTCCCCTGTGGCTAGGACCACTCAGTACCACAATGTGAGTGTGCTAAAGAGAGAGAGAGTTTGCAAATGCATATGCTCCATGTGTGTGTGTGTGTGTGTGTGTGTGTGTGTGTGTGTGTGTGTGTGTGTGTGTGTGTGTGTGTGTGTGTGTGTGTGTGTGTGTGTGTGTGTGTGTGTGTGTGTGTGTGTGTGAGGTCTGCCAGGTGTAGTGAGTTGATCGTGTGTCCTGTGGGCTCTGTTGTACCTTCAGCCACTTGGGAGTCACACACACACACACACACACACACACACACTCACGCAGCCACGGGTCAAACACAAAGGTGTGCCGGACCAGCTGGCAACTTCCTGTTCCTCAAGGCATCGGGACCAGAACCCTTTCAACAGGACAGATGCACACTCTCACTCTCCCAGCCAAAAACACACAACACACACCATCACCACAAGATGGGAATTCAATAAAGAGGGCTTTTAGCTTCCACCCCTGCAAACAAGTAAGAGGAAACATTTGTCCACTCAGGAACATCAAATACAGGTGCACAATTATAGCAGCCTGACACTTTATTTCTTTATACTTTTAAAAAGTGTACTTATTACAGAAATAATACAGATTACTTTAAAAAATATATATTTAAGTGTGAACTGACTGTAATATTCCCAGACACTGAATTGCATGCTATTTACAATTAAAGGAAAAAGTATTATAATTCAACTTTACAATAAATGCAACTAGTTGAACTTTTGTGTTTTTGACGCACTTAAGTGTAGGACTTTAAAAGTGTAGCCTACTTAAGTGTGTAAACAATCATGAAAGTGTACTCGCTAAGTATGCTTAATGGTCATTTATTTCATTAATAGAACATCTGCAAGCCAAGTACATTTTTAAATATACTTTTAATATTTTAAGTACACTACAAGTGCACATTCAATGCAATTCAGCTCACTTCTTTATCACAAGGAAGCAGAACATTTGATAAAGTCAGCCAATTCAATTGTGTGTGAGATGCATAAACATGCACGTATGCAAACACACTCACAGATTTCTTATTCAACCAATGAAAGCGCACCATTAAAATATGTTGTCAGATGACCCAAAAAAAAAAACACAGTATGCTCTATCTAAAAAAAACTGGTTTTATTCAAGTACAAAACATTATAGATCTACTATATTATGTTACGCTAAAGAAAGTCATTTCTAAGGGTCAGATCAGATGGCTCCTTGAAGCAGCTGCGGAGTTTCACTTTATCCGCGCGCAGAAGTGTGTTGTTTGTGCAGTAAGTGATGTCACAGGGTGAATCGTGCGGGTTGTGATCTTTTCTGCTTTTAATCTGGAAGATTAAAGAGCTCTGCTTCATTAGCATGTGTTTCTGCATCTCCCTGCAGAGTCCATCCCTACACACACACACACACACACACGCGCTCAGCCTATTACCCACTCTTGGGGCCATTAAGGCCTCACATTAATGATGCATAATTAGCATATGATGACAAATAATAGGAGTGAGCAGTATTAGGTGTAATGGAGGCTGCAGCAATAACATGGTATCCCACTGTTACCCACCACCAGCCATCCCCCCAAACAAACACACACTCACGCAGGCTGCACAAACACACCTCATACTATAAGTCTGCTTCTGAATATGCCGCTGAGAGAGGGGAAAAGCTAAAGACCATCTACATTCATAAATTATTCAAATGTTATGTTACTTGTAAGACAGTACAATGGCATCCATAAGTCACTGTAACTTATGCTGGGTTAATCTAATCAATGAATCACACGATTATAATAATAATGGAAATGGAATGTGCTAATTAAGCATGTCCTGTGCATTTCTGCTCTGAATTATTCATAATTGTGCATCATAATATAGAGAGGTACTCACATAGCATCTTTCCAATTAAGCGAACAGTGCTGGCTTAATTTTTCAGACAATGAAAGCGTTCTGTTTATTTGATCAAAATAGCAGACAAACGATCAGTAACCGAACAGTGAGCTGTCCACTTCCGTCAAATCACAGTAAAGAGATTCAAGTGCTGCCGACAGCCAGGACACAATTACAGACACCCAGGCGTGTTTTTCTTATATTTATATGCAGTTGCTCTGAACTTCTTACTCTCATTGTCCATCAAAA
Organism: Gobiocypris rarus; assembly: GCA_023029165.1. Taxonomy (NCBI): domain Eukaryota; kingdom Metazoa; phylum Chordata; class Actinopteri; order Cypriniformes; family Gobionidae; genus Gobiocypris; species Gobiocypris rarus. The sequence continues at coordinate 10,361,878 of CM040910.1, read as the reverse complement.
CACACTGCAAACTCACATTCAAGTACACAGACTCCTCTCCAATTACAATTAAATATCCTTTGTCTGAAGTTTGGGTTAGTAGTTGTTGTATGGAGGGATGTGGGATGTAAACAGAAATGTAAGAAAATGACTGCACATATACGGACAGAATAAATCCATTGGCAAGGAGAAATGATTAACATCCAGAGAAGATGCTGAGAACCTCTTAAAGAGACAGTTCACCCGCACCTCCGTCATTCTGCTGCAGTTCTGATGCTATGAACCCCTGTCGTTCTAAACCTTCATGAGTTTACACATATAGACAGACAGACGATAGACAGACAGAAAGACGATAGTCAGACAGACAGACAGACGATAGACAGACAGACAGACAGACGATAGACAGACAGACAGACAGACGATAGACAGACAGACAGACAGACGATAGACAGACAGACAGACAGACGATAGACAGACAGACAGACAGACGATAGACAGACAGACAGACGATAGACAGACAGACAGACGATAGACAGACAGACAGACAGACAGACAGACGATAGATAGACAGACAGATAGATAGATAGATAGAAAGATAGAAAGATAGATAGATAGATATATAGATAGATAGACAGACAGACAGACAGACAGACAGACAGACAGACGATAGACAGACAGACAGACAGACGATAGACAGACAGACAGACGATAGACAGACAGACAGACAGACAGACAGACGATAGATAGACAGACAGATAGATAGATAGATAGAAAGATAGAAAGATAGATAGATAGATATATAGATAGATAGACAGACAGACAGACAGACAGACAGACAGACAGACAGACAGACAGACAGACAGACAGACGATAGACAGACAGACAGACAGACGATAGACAGACAGACAATAGACAGACAGACGATAGACAGACAGACAGATAGATAGATAGATAGAAAGATAGATAGATAGATAGATAGATAGACAGACAGACAGACAGACAGACAGACAGACAGACGATAGACAGACAGACAGACAGACAGACGATAGACAGACAGACAGACAGACGATAGACAGACAGACAGACAGACGATAGACAGACAGATAGATAGATAGATAGATAGATAGATAGATAGATAGATAGATAGATAGATAGACAGACAGATAGATAGATAGATAGATAGAAAGATAGATAGATATATAGATAGATAGACAGACAGACAGACAGACAGACAGACAGACGATAGACAGACAGACAGACAGACAGACGATAGACAGACAGACGATAGACAGACAGACGATAGACAGACAGACAGATAGATAGATAGATAGACAGATAGATAGATAGATAGATAGACAGACAGACAGACAGACAGACAGACAGACAGACAGACAGACAGACGATAGACAGACAGACAGACAGACGATAGACAGAGAGACAGATAGATAGATAGATAGATAGATAGATAGATAGATAGATAGATAGATAGATAGACAGACAGACAGACAGACAGACAGATAGACAGATAGATAGATAGATAGACAGACAGACAGACAGACGATAGACAGACAGACAGACAGACAGACAGACAGACAGACAGACGATAGACAGACAGACAGACAGACAGACAGACAGACAGATAGATAGATAGATAGATAGATAGATAGATAGATAGATAGATAGATAGATAGATAGATAGATAGATAGATAGATAGATAGATAGATAGATAGATAGACAGACAGACAGACAGACAGACAGACAGACAGACAGGTGATGGATGGAGGTATGATAGATAGATAGATAGATAAATAGATAGATAGATAGACAGACAGACAGACAGGATGGATGGACAGAGGGACAGGTGATAGATGGAGGATGGATGATAGATAGATAGATAGATAGATAGACAGATAGACAGACAGGCGATGGATAGACAGAGGGACGATAGATAGATAGATAGATAGATAGATAGATAGATAGATAGATAGATAGATAGATAGATAGATAGATGATAGATAGATAGATAGATAGATAGATAGATAGATAGATAGATAGATAGATAGATAGATAGATAGATAGATAGATGATAGATAGATAGATAGATAGATAGATAGATAGATAGATAGATAGATAGATAGATAGATAGATAGATAGATAGATAGATAGATAGATAGACAGACAGACAGACAGATAGATAGATAGACAGACAGATAGATAGATAGATAGATAGATAGATAGATAGATAGATAGATAGATAGATAGATAGATAGATAGATAGATAGATAGATAGATAGATAGATAGATAGATAGATAGATAGATAAAGCTGAATCAAAACTCCTCATGAATGTGACAGTAACTTTTTACAAAACACTATTTAGACTGTGTTTTATAACTCTCTTCATCACCTCTTTCTCTCCGTCTCTCTTTCTCATGCCTGTTTACGGCCTCCTCAGCTCAAATTGACTTGCTAATGTTAACTTTTATTCGGTTGCTATGGGTTACAGCGTGCTGAGGTTTGACAGTGAGTGTACGGGCAGTGCTGATTAGTAGCAGGCAGTTCTGTCCATCTCTCGCGCATGGCTGAACCATCTGGCCATTTACTCGCTAATAAGCCCCTAATGGGCCAGATATTCGCAGCCCTGTCACACGGACGAGGTGCAGGATGCCTACAGCCCTCAACTCTCTCTGACATGTTGCTTGTTTCACATCAAAACTCGTCATTTACAGGCAGAGAGCTCAGAGGACGTAAAAGTTGACCTAATCTACACTGTTAACACACACACATAGACACACAAACACACACACACACACACTTTGGGCTTTGTTATGTGTCAGACAGACTGAGCACATGGTAATGCATTCATCCCTTCGCTGTCTCTTCTGTGATCCTCCCTTCTCTCTCTCTCTTTCAATCTAATTTTTTCTCTCGTTCCCTTTCTCTCTGCCACACTGAAGCGAGAATATGAGTGCTGTCAATATGTTTGATTATGCACACATCGATTCCACTTTTCCAAAGAGAGGATTATGCATGGAAAAAAGGGAAATGGCAAAAGAAAGGAAATGGAGACAGAAAAAGGGAAAGAGCGAGAGTGAGAAATATTACGCATAAATCTGAAAAGTGTTCACGTCTGCCGCTGTCATTTGTCCTAGAAGCATTGACTTTTTGCCGTGGATGTTTTCAGATGAACTGATCCAGCTGAGATTGTAATTGGTGACATGCAACTTTAAGTTTAACCTTTTCTGAGACACTGGTGGCAACCAATTAACTGGCCATTGAATAAAAAACATCCCTAATTATCAGTCTCATTACTGCTGTATCGGCCTGTGTGTGTGTGTGTGTGTGTGTGTGTGTGTGTGTGTGTGTGTGTGTGTGTGTGGAGAATGTGCAGCAGAAGCTCATGGCCTTCAGTGAATACCGAACTGATTTAAGTGACCAGAAACCTCTTTAATGCTGAAAAGAGTCCAGAGGAACCTTCATGTCTCATAGTACTTGATCATTGTACATTTTTCCAGTTCAGTAATAACAGGAGGTCATAGAGCAGGCGTCGGCAGCCTTTTGTCATGAAGTGCCATTTTTTATTTTAATTTTCTGAGTTAACCCACCCCTCCCCCACCCCCACGCTTACAGTGCAAACACAATGTAAATAAGAGATTCGTTGATTATAACGGGAGTTTCGGCGCGAGTCACTGATAAACTCTCACTGTTTGATTGACAGCTCCAGAGATTGTAGAAGGGAGCATTCTTTGATCGCTGTTTAAATAACAGATTATTTTCATCCTGCCAAGAGAAACAATGTGAAGTTGAGTCACTGGTTTGATTTACTGACACATAGATAAAGAACATCTGACTGTACATGGATTATTACATATCAGAAATCACTGGTCTCAGATCAGGCGTTATAATGAACAGGTTACTTACATATTGTGGCATTACTGTCGAGTCCATATCATAAAAGTTGTTTTCGTTTTTTCTGAAAAGTCTGTAAAAGCATTGGGTTCCTTTGGTTACTTTTAGTCCAGTGGTCCTGTATCGCTCTTCTCTCCTCGTCATCTTACTAACACGCCAGTGGGCGGGGCCAAAGTTACAATGATGAAGTAGCCGTTAATCTTCTTCTGCAGAGGTGGGCTTTCACCAATGACACCTTCTACGACGAGACGTTCTCTGGACTTGATTACTTTACTGGACTTTAAACATTTCTGAAGCCAATTTTCATAAAATGTGCTTTACATTTATCTAACTCCTTTCGTTGGTTTGTTTTCAGGTTTAAATTTTGAAGAACATATTTCTAATTCTATTTACACCTGGTCACTCATGCGTTTTAACTGATCGGATAGCTATCCATTTTACTCTCGCAAAACAAATATAAATTTAGAATCTTCAATTCACGCACTATATGCTGGGAGCCATGTTATAATATAACGCATGTTTCGTTTTTACCATTTTAGGGGGAGTAAAATTTACATATGTGACTTCAACAACCAGATGCAGTCTTTTCACGATGGGACAGCTATCCGATCAGAGAAAACTCATGAAGTGACCAGGTATGCATGAATGGAGTTTCCATATGCATCACAGTCATTTCAATGTATGTACAATGTTTAATATGACTCAATATACGTTATTGAATATATCCGAAATGTATAGCATTGACTATATATGTCATGATCCCAGCCTGTGTTTCTCTGTCTTGTGTGAAGACTTTTGTTATTTCCTGTCTTGTGTCATGTTTTGTAGTTCTTTGTAGTCTTTATGGATGATTCGTTTTTCCCAGATGATATCTATTAGTCACTCTCCCTTGTTATCTTGTTCACCTTGTTTCCCTTTGTGTATATATACCCCAGTGCTTCAGTTGTTGTTTGTCGGTCATTGTCCTGGCAAGTCTCTTTGTAAGCAGGTGCGTTCCTGGTTTTCCCATGTCTGACTTCCCTGTTTGGTTTATGTTCCTGTCTCTGTTTTAGATTATCAGGATTTGTGTTTTTGTATAAACTGTTACTGCACTTGTATTCTCACCTCTCCTCATCCCTGCTAACACGTTACAATAGACAGCGGATCAAGCTGTAAGTCAGTAAGTCAGTCAGTCATTTGTAAATGGCTTGTCAGAGCTATGTGATTTCATTGCAGTTATATTGTCCTACTTTAAGAGTGTTTGTAACTCCTAACTTAATTAAAACAAGTTGTGTTACTATGAGGAATGATTACCTTGAATCTGTATGCAGGTACAAGGTACTCTATCTGAATGAAATACATACACTTCTCTTGCTTTTGCTCACGTGCCAGCAATTATCCCTCCGCATGCTAGTGTTGGCACACGTGCCATAGGTTGCCGACCCCTGTCATAGAGGAAAACTTATCAACGCAAGCTTGGTTCACTGTCCGTGAATCCATGATGATATGGCTTGTCCTCAAGGATCTCTGCTGTGACTAAAGAGTGAAAACGCTGAGTGAATGAAGGACAGTGACCACAGTGACATCTGCAACCATGTCAATCACACTGCACTCAGAGATGAGAAGAGACAAGACAACAACATATATATATATATATATATATATATATATATATATATATATATATATATATATATATATATATATATATATATATATATATATATATATATATATATATATATATATATATATAAAGATGAGGCGAGATAAGAACAGAGTAGACAGGAGAGGAAAAGTGGTGAGATAAGACGAGAAAAGCAAACATGAGAAGAGATGAGACTAAAAGAGACAACATAAGAGGAGAGGAGACTAGATGAGATGAAAAGAGCAAATATGAGAAGAAATGAGACAAGAAGAGACAACAGAAGAGGAGAGGAGACTAGATGAGATGAAAAAGAGCAAATATGAGAAGAAATGAGACAAGAAGAGACAACATAAGAGGAGAGGAGACTAGATGAGATGAAAAAGAGCAAATATGAGAAGAAATGAGACAAGAAGAGACAACATAAGAGGAGAGGAGACTAGATGAGATGAAAAGAGCACTATGAGAAGAAATGAGACAAGAAGAGACAACATAAGAGGAGAGGAGACTAGATGAGATGAAAAAGAGCAAATATGAGAAGAAATGAGACAAGAAGAGACAACATAAGAGGAGAGGAGACCAGATGAGATGAAAAAGAGCAAATATGAGAAGAAATGAGACAAGAAGAGACAACATAAGAGGAGAGGAGACTAGATGAGATGAGAAGAGAAGAGAAGAGAGGTTTAGAAACACTTAATTTTTTTCACAAGAAGAAAAGACAACAAAAAAATGAGAAGAGACGAAATTACATGAAAAGACATAAATAGACAATATAAGAGAGAGACAAGATGAGAAAATACTAAACTAGACTAGACAACTCAAGAAAATATAAGATTATATACGAGGAGAGGACACAAAAAGAGATTAGATGAGACAAGATTAGTAAAGAAGACACAAGAGACTAGACAAAATATGCAAATGAGACAGGATGAGAAAAGAACAGAAGAGACTAGAAAAAACAACATATAATCGGAGAGGAGACAACAAGATCAAATATGAGAAGAGAATGGACAACATAAGAAAATATAAGATAGGAGACAAAAAGAGATGAGATGAGATGAGACAAGATTAGTAAAGAAGACACAAGAGACTAGACAAAATATGCAAATGAGACAAGATGAGAAAAGAAGAGAAGAGACTAGAAAAAACAACATATAATCGGAGAGGAGACAACAAGATCAAATATGAGAAGAGAATGGACAACATAAGAAAATATAAGATAGGAGACAAAAAGAGATGAGATGAGATAAGATGTGAAGAGAAAACAAAATATTAGAGGAGAGACTAGACAAAAAAATATGAGAAGACATGAGATTAAATGAGAATGTGGAAAAAAAATCAAGAAAAGACGAGGCCGAGAAGAAGCAGAAAAGAATAAGAAGAAACAGAGAAGAGAAGAGCAGATGACTTATCATTCAAGAAATAAGATGGCGGCTCTGAACTCACTGAAGGGATTTACCATGTTCTTAAAGCACTCAAGAGGAAATCAGATTTTCACAGTCATCCGCCATGCTCTACGCACCATTATAATCTCCTCACAAAATAAATAATAAAAGTCTCTCAAACACATACAAAAAATCAGATGTCGCAAAGCATCAAAGTTTGCTAAGCGAAAAGTTTGGCTGGTGTTAATTTGGGTGAAGCAGCCAATAGCAGGTCAGCTCCGCCAGATAACCAGAGGGTAAAACTCACAAAATGAGAGAGGAAAATGGAGAAAAAAAGGAGATTTATTCAAATAATTGAGTCTCCAGTGCTTTTAATTAGGCTCAAACACATACACAACTCCAGTAGCCTCTCTACTGTCTGTTAGCGTAACAGCACTGGAAGCTAATTTATGTAAACTTGTTCCATTATGTAGGCTGCTGAGAGTGTCATTACTCCTTTGGCTGGCTTTGGGGCTTTTCCTACACAAACACCAATTGGGCTGCTCATTTGCTCGGTGTGCTGGATGTGTATTCTAATGAAGCCCCTAACAACAACACGGCCTGCCAGGGCAAATTATTACCCCAAAGTCAAAACAAAACAAAGTGACTCTCTAATAGCTGCAGAAAGACCTCCGGAATCAGCCATGTATACCAAGCCTGTGCTAAACTATGCAGCAAAGCAGATGACACGGTTTTGTATTAGTCTATTACAGATGAGCACTATTTTAAACTGTAACGTCTTTATGAATCACTACAAATATTTGTGTTTCTTTACGTTCTGGAACTTCAATGTCCCAGGGGTTGATAAAAAACAAACAGATTTCAACTTTATGGAAGCTTGTTTCCACCACATAAAAAAAAGAAAAGATAATTGTGACTTTTTCTCGCAATTCTAAGAATTTCTCAGAATAGTGAGATATAAATTTGCTATTGCGAGTACTTTTTTATTCTGTGGTGGAAACAAGCTTCCATACAACTTCTTTTCATGATACTAGATTCTTTAAAAAATTTATTTTAGGTGTAGATTTCATTGATTTAAAAAAGTAAATGACAGCGGTAGTGTTGTAGTACTCAAGACCGGTCTTGGTCTTAAGACTGGATTTTATCTCAAGACCACAACTGCAAGGATATCCCTAAACTGCTGGTGCATTGTCTGATTTAACATCATTAATGTGATCTGATGATCTTTGTTACTATCAATGCAGCATTGTCTCAAAAATGCCCAAAATTGATATAAATGCCCACATTTTTTATATAACATTGAACATAATTAAACAATATCACAAGAGCAAGAGAGCTGTTTTCATGAATATTAGTGTGATTGCAAACTATATTAATTCATACAAACGTTCAATAAACAAGAAGTTAATATTAAATGACACATTTAAAACGGTTGTTAATGTAAAATGTTAATGTTTTAATGTTAAATTAATCTGAACGTTATTTATGCAGGTGTAATTGTACCAATTCAGATGCAACATCTGTGGCATGAATTTTATTGTTAGTGATTTGATTGGTAACAGCGCTATAGTGTCTTACTATTGTAATTGTGTTTATTCATTAAATATAAGACATTTCTCAGCAGATATGGATCTTATAGATTAATTTTAGGAGTGCTGTTCTGGTCTTGACTCTGTGTCGCCCTGCCCTGGTCTTGTCTTGGTCTTAACCCCACAAAGTCTTGGTCTTGGTCTTGTCTTGGTCTTGTCTTGGTCTTGGTCTTGTCTTGGTCTTAACCCCACAAAGTCTTGGTCTTGTCTTGGTCTTAACCCCACAAAGTCTTGGTCTTGGTCTTGTCTTGGTCTTGGTCTTGTCTTGGTCTTAACCCCACAAAGTCTTGGTCTTGGTCTTGTCTTGGTCTTAACCCCACAAAGTCTTGGTCTTGGTCTTGTCTTGGTCTTAACCCCACAAAGTCTTGGTCTTGGTCTTGGTCTTGGTCTTGTCTTGGTCTTAACCCCACAAAGTCTTGGTCTTGGTCTTGTCTTGGTCTTGGTCTTGTCTTGGTCTTGTCTTGGTCTTAACCCCACAAAGTCTTGGTCTTGTCTTGGTCTTGGTCTTGGTCTTAACCCCACAAAGTCTTGGTCTTGTTTCGGTCTCAACTTGGACTCGGTTTAGTGGTCTTGACTACAACACTAGACAAAGAGTTACAATATATTTTTACTGGGTGTTACTTCCAATAAAATGTTGAAAATATTTTTCGATCATGTGTATTTAGGACACATAAAACTCAAGCTGGTCATAACAGTTTATTGTAAAAACATTTAAAATGTTATTTCCACTGCAGAACGACTGGTATCCATCACATGATATATGTTTATGACTGTTCGGGGGTGAAAAAATTACAAATTCTCTTGCGATGCTTGTATGTCCTCTGCAAATATACAGATGAAAACAAAAGGTGTGTTTCATTTTAAAAGGCCACAAGACCAAAAGTGGCCATTTAAGGTGAAGAAAAGCAAAACTTTTTCATTCTTTCCTGACCCACAGCTCTCCGTCTCTCTCTCTCTCTCTCTCTCTCTGCCACGGCTCAGTCCATTCTGGACGAGTGTGTGTTGAAATGGAAGGGTGCTGTGGATCCGGGTTTGACTGGCATCTGGGACCAAGAGACTTTCTGTGCTGTTTCAGTCAGAGAAACTGAGACAGATGGAGAGAAAAGAAGAGAAGATGAGAGAAGGACAAAAAGAGGAAGAGCGTGAGAGACATAAAGTGAGGGGAAGAGAGAATGTGAAATATTCAGACGTAATCGCTCTCCGTCTGTCAGGCAGAGCAATCATGGACCTTCACAGACCAGCAGCATCATCACTATCTGGTTATGATATGATGGCAGAGTTCTGACCCCGTCTGGCAGAGCCGGGCTGCGGCGAGGAGGAGGAGGAGGAGGAGGAGGAGGAGGAAGGCCGGGCAGGGCAGGCTGATCTCGGGCACGGGCTCGGGGCTGTGGACTTGTCTGCTTTAATAGAGCGGATGTCACTGCAGCGGGCGGGCTGAGCGGCCCCCTCAGCTGTCACTCATCGGGCTGAGTGTCAAGATGAGAGCCGGGCTTGAGGCCGCCGGATTACAGGGTAGTTACCATAGCTGTCAGATTACTGACAACCTGACACCCCGCACACTGCACCCTTTAAGTGTTGCTTTGTTTCCTTCGGCAGATAGGAGAATTACCCAGCAGTAAGAGCAGAGTGAGGGATGGATACAAAAGGAAAAAAAGACAACAAATGTGGAGGTTTTAGAGTTCCATGCTGTGTAAGCTTTGTGATGAAGTAACTCATGCTTTAGTTCAGTCGGAGACAGACGGAGAGCAGAACGAAACAGAGAGACCCCAGGGGGAATGTTTTATTGCTCAGAGGTTGCTCTTTGAAACTGAATTTTGTCTAAGAGGTTCCTCAATTTAAAAAATAAATCAATAAATAAACACAAAAGAGACAATTGATGGCTAATTTAGTCTTGAGGTTTGAACTGAGTGGGGTATTTTTCTCAGGAGAAACATCTGAAAAGTCATTATTCACACACCCTCATGTCGTTCCAAACAAGACTTTGGTTAGTCTATTTGCTTGGTTAATATATCTTCAAGCAGTGTTATAATCAAGCGGGTCTTTTGAAGAGATATGATCACTTTATGGCCCTGTTGACATCTGGTATTAAAGGGATGCTATTAAAAATGCTAATTACTCACCCTCATTTTGGTCCAAACCCGTTAGACTTTTGTTCATCTTCAAAAACACAAATCTTTCCGATTAAATCTGAGAGATTTCTGTCCCTCCACTGACAGGCTTGTTCTCACACATCGAGCAGGTTCGGTTGAGCTTCTGTTTATGTTTATTGATCAATGTTTAAATGTGAATAAAAGCCTAAATTAACTCTGTTCATCATTTAAAGTGATAGTCTCTTTAGAAAATTTGTACTAAACATCGCAAATTCTATGGATTAGTTTTACGATCTCTTCATGAAGTGGGAGTTGTGTAGCTGTCAATGGAGGGACAGAAAGCTCTCAGATTTCATAAAAAATAAATAAAAAGTGTTTAGGTGATGGATGAAAGTCTTATGGATTTGGAATGACATGAAGGTGAGTAAATGATGGCAGAATTTTATTTTTGGTATGAACTGTCCCTTTAAGATGAATTTTCGATCGGATCAGAAGTAGACGAGGGAGTCTCGTTTGTCCACTCTCGACTGCTTCTGTCCTGAATACTTCGATGGGAGGGTCCATCTGTTTTCGTTGAAACACCAACAGGAAGGTTAAATGTCTATGCGCACTAATATTATGTCAGAGTTCTGCTGCTTGTGTTGGTAGCAAACAAACAAAGATGTATATGTACCTCACTCCCCTGGCCTCAAGAGGTGTGCTAGAGAGCGACGCTAGAGATTGACACTAGAGACTACCTCCCATGCCAGTTCGAATACCGCTAGTCGGTCGTTACATAGGCCAAGTTTACACCTGGAAATTAAGATGTGTTTTGGTTGATCGGATCACAGGTGGACGACACTAAATACAGGTGAAAACAGGGTCTAAAAGTTTTGAGCTTGCCCACATTCGACCACTTCCAGAGGTAACAGGATTGCTTTCGTAGTGTAGATGCTCATGTGGTCGAATGCATTTGAACATCCACAAAACAACATCTACTCTCCGTCTACTGACCTAATGCATAAACACTTCAGCATCTGCTGAAGACCCAAGTTTGGTTTGAAGACGAAAAACTTACCAAACACAATGTTCTCTCACCACTTACAGTGTTCGGCTGGTCTTGTGGATCAGTGCAGAAATGAAAGCTGATGCTCTCTATATGTTTTTCCATTGTCTCCGTTCTCATTCATATGTGTGAGCTTTTTTTTGTCCATTAGATTGAAAGATCGGGAAAAAAACATACATTTACCCACCCATAGACCCTCCCCTTGAAGAAATCAGGACAGAAGTGGTCGAAAGTGGACAAAAGTGACGGATTAGAACACTGTGTAAACATGAATGTGTCTCCCTCGTCTACTTGTGATCCGATCGACCAAAACGCATCTTTATACCAGCTGTAAACAGGGCCATATATGTATGGGCTTTTTCGGATATTTCGATGCAGTGGATTAAATAAGCTCACACAACCTTCATACTTTGCAAAATGAGACAACAGAAAAGATGAGGAAAGCAGCTGTTTTAATTTCTGCAATGATAGCCGAAAGATCCCACCGAGTGCTGTGGGTTCTTGCTAGAAGTCAGGATTGGTGGAAGAACATTGAGCTTGGTACATTTACTGATGACCATTGGCTTGAACATTTTCATATTTTGTAAGGAGAGTAGTTTTTATGGCTGTTCAAATGCATCCGACCACATGAGCGTTTACACTAGCAAAGCAAGTCTGATGCGTTTTCGACTACCTCTGGAAGTGGCTGAAAGTGGACAAGCTCAAAAGTTTTAGACCCCCGTTTACAAAGTTCTCCACCTGTGATTGGCTCGACAAAACGCATCTTATGAACTGCGTCATGAACTGAGAAAGCAAAATTTCCTTGAGCTTTTGACATTTAAGAGGTCATCATACTATAAGAACTGAAAACTTCCTTGTTAGTCCAAAAACATCTTTTATTGTAACCAAGCCCAGAGAACGACTCGTTGTGGAATGAGCCTGTAATAGATGGTGAAAGACTGCCTCTGCAGAAGAAGATCAATGCCTACTTCATCATTGGACCTTTGGCCCCGCCCACTGGAGAGTTAGTGAGATGACGAGGAGAGAAGAGCAAAACAAGTCGGACTATAATAAAATCACCTTCCAAAGGATCTAATGCTAGGAATGTGCTTATTTATTTTCAACAATGTGAATGTCTCAGTTGAGCCTTATTTATTTGCAATCGGTGCATTTTTTGGTAAATCAGTTGCAATTTTGGCGCAGGCTTTGCAAACAGACTGGTATTGATGTATGTGTCAATCACTGTTTAGATAAAAGCTTAAATGAACTCATTAATTCATCCTATAAAGTGATTGTGTCTCTTCACAAGACTAGAATTAAACAGTTAGATTCATATAGATTCATTTTACAAGGCCTTAATGAAGTTCTTATAAGTTTTGGTTACTTGGACTTTCAATGGAGGGACAGAAACCTCAGGTTTCATAAATATCTTAATTTGGTGTTTCGAAGGTTAACCAAAGCGTTATGGGTTTAGAATGATGTGTAGCTGAATAAATTATGACAAAATCTCCATTTACCATCTTCTAGAAACAATTGAGATAATTAAGAGCCCACTGTTCTATGTGGCGGATCGAACTGTGATAGTGATTATTAATGATTTTCCTTGGTCATGTTGGGGTCTTCAAATAATCAACTCAGGTAGATCTGTGCATCAGCATGTACTAATGGCTCTCCTTAACATCCTGAAAACCCCCACAGCAAACGAGTTCTACTTCCTCTTTTGTAAGAAATTATGGGGAAAATGGGTCTGATGCTAAAAGGGCTGTAAGAGTGCGTCAGTGCTAAAATCACGTCGAAGTTATCCCATAATGCCGAGCAGAATGAGTAGTAGTAGCTGGAAATATTTTAATGATTGAATAGACAGAGTGGGCCGGACACGGGTCAGCGGACGTGTTTAAATTTTTTATTCGTCTCATTCGAGCGACCCTGAATAAGAGACTCTGTCATTCTACACCTCAAATGAGCACTGGGGTGGACGAGAGTGAGAGAGAGAGGAAAAAAGAGAGAGAGAGTGTGTGTGTGGACATTGAAATTTACATCTCATAGTCTAGTGTACTGGAACCACCCAATTAGAGACTGAAGGTAAGGGACAGAGCCGTGCTTCAGAGAGACAACACTTCTTGGATAAAGGCATTCAGCCAATATCAGTCTTTGTTGGGTTTTAAGTTCAGCAAAATACGAGTAGTTTTTTTATTTATTTTTTTTTTACAGTTTTTCACAACTTAATTTAACTGTGTTCAATCAACCTAATATTTAAAACTAAAGTGTGTTTAAACAACATGAATCATTTTTGTTGACATAACTAACTGGGAAGTGGATCTTTAGTTCCCAGCATACTTTGCAAGGGACTGCATTAGGAGAGTAACATTTTTTTGGTAAGATGTTGTTGGTTTATGTTAGTGTTTACAGTTTTTTAAATTGCTTAGACACTAAGGGCCCTATTTGAATGATCTGAGAACATGGTCTGACTCTGAAGTGCTCAGCGCAGGTGCACTTTTGGGCGTGTCCGAATCCATTTTGATAAGCTGGAAAAAATTGTCGACCAAAAGAGTTGTGCCTAGTCTCATAATGAAATCATGGGTGTGTTTACATGCAATAAACCAATCAGAGTCTCATCTCCCATTCCCTGTAAAAGCCAGTTGTGCTCGCACCATGGCAGATCTGCTATTTACATGGAGGAATTTGCGAGTGGAAAGACTGAACGCTTCTCCAGAGAGGAATCCTTCTATTTTTAATATTAAAAATATGTGTGCGCTGCTGCCCTGTGTGTGTAATAAGCAGAGTGTGCGCTTGTGTCCACCTGTCTTGTGTGTGTGTTTTGTGGGTTTGTGAGAGTTTTGAGAAATGGAGGCATAGTTTTAGAAATTGTGTGTAAGGTAATGGTCAGTTATGTCGGACATTTAGAGGAGTTTTTGTAATGTTTTGAATTTTGTGGTTACCATTATGTGCTTAGACCGTGGGCACTCAATAATCTATATCAGTACGGACACCGTTATTTGTTCACAACGATGAACTAAACTGCTTGTTTGAACATAAGAAAATGATGTCAGTATATTAATAAAAAAAAATTAGGTCGGACAAACTTAAACGTTTAGTTTGACTAATGTAATACAGTCATACAAAATTGTGTTGACCCAACTAAACTGATTTATTTTGAATACACTAAATGGAATTGTGCATAAAAACTTTCTTCAATTAAATTAAGTAAAGGTAATGTATTTATTTATTTATTTACAATCACAGGTGTGCATGTATTTACATATATTTCAAGCACCTACAACACCCACAGCTAGCAGTTTTTGGTTCCTAGAACACTCTGGGAATGTTCCCAAAACATTTACAGTTCTGTGCAAAAGTCTTCGGCTCGCTAGTATTTTTACACACAAAAAGTGTGTTTAAGCCAGTTATTTATATCTTTTGCTGAAGTGTGTCAGTAGGAAATATCAGTTTACATATATAAATTAATTGCCATTAATTTGAATAATCCAGTGAGATTTTTGTATGCATAAAGAGTCTGACAATAGTCTCTATGGTCCACATGGAGATCTAATCTCATCTTCATCGAGTCTGTCTGTGATTACATGAACAAACAGAAAAAACTGAGATGGACTCAATCCAGAAGAACTGAGGCAACGTCTCCAAGACACTTGAGGAAACCTTCCTAACCTTCCTTGCAGAACAATCCCCTACCCTTAAAGTTCCCCTAACGACCTTTTAACCTCATCTCATCATTTATTTACATATTCTCCCGCGTCCCATATGGTGTAAGTGGCCTGGAAGACGGATGAACGAACGCCAATAATCAGTGCTACAAACCATGTCTTGTTTTGAACTATTGTTTAATCAATAGAAATAATCAGATCACATAGAGTGTCACTTCAGTGTCACATGATCAAAGAAATCATTGTAATAAGCTGATTTGCTGCTCAAGAAACATGTATGATTATTATCAATGTTGAAAACGGTTGTGCTGCTTCACATTTCTGATTCTTTGATGAATAGAAAATAGAAAAATGGTCTTAATTCAAATGTAAATGTTCAGTTTTCGCTGAAATCTTAAAAAAAAAATAGATATATATATAAATTATATATAAATATATATATATATATATATATATATATATATATATATATATTAAATATTTAAAATATATAATTTAGTAACACTTTATTTTACAGTGCCGTTACATGTAGTTACTATAGTAATAACCAGAGGTGGGAGTAAGTCACACATGTGCAAGTCTCCAAGTCAATTTTTTTGAGAATCAAGTCAAGTCAAGTCAAGTCAAGTCAAGTCAAGTCAAGTCATAGCTTGGGTCAAGCAAGTCACTGGCAAGTCATACAAATGTTTGATGATTTAACTCTATTTTTATATTAAAATAAGCTAAAACTACAGTAGTTATCTCTCTGCTTGCCTGCTGCATCATGTCACCGCTTGTGGTGCGTTCAAAACAGATATTTGTTAAACAAAATCAAGTTATTTGAGTCATTTAACTCAAGTCAGTCAAGTCTCAAGTCATGAATATCAAGTCAAAGTCAAGTCAAGTCTTTTAGTAATATCTGTCAAGCAAGTCTCAAGTCCTAAAATGTCACTGCTTTTGACTCAAGCAAGTCAAGTCAAGTCAAGTCCCCACCTCTGGTAATAACTATAAATTATGCATGATTACAGCTTGGGTCAATGAAACCTGGCAAGTCATACAAATGTTTGATGATTTAACTCTATTTTTATATTAAAATAAGCTAAAACTACAGTAGTTATGGACTATGGGAGTTTTATGTGCAACCAAAATTGCAATATGCATTTCTACTCAAAAAGTGTCCACATACAGTTGAGTTGTTAATACAATACAAATCTAAAAATTTAAAATAAATAAGAATTACAATTACATAGCCAATATATTAGGTGAGATATGTTTGTATTATTTGAGCGTTCTCTCTCCTGCTTGTCCTGTAGTGTGACCAGGTGATTGTTATATGACTAATAAACTTAAGAGAACTCAGATTGTGTTTGCTGCACATACCCTGACGAAGGCTCATTAGCCGCAATGCATATGTGTCCAGTAGGCTACTTGTCACCTGTATATTAAATATTAAAGCCATGATGAAATAAAGGCTTTTTATATTTCTTCAATAATATTAGAGTGGGCGCCCCTACAGGGGCGTAGCCATCATTTCAAAAGTGAGGGGGACAGAATGTCAATTGTTATACCAGTTTTTTTCTGACCTATTTCTAATTGATGGTTTTATTTTAAATATTTATTTTTGCTTAATTGGCTCAACATGCTATTATTGTAAGCTATCTGGGTCTTTTTGACTCCAAATAAAATTTGCTGGAAAAAAAAGAAAAAAATAGACAACATAGACAAAATGTAATATATACTCACTTTAGCAGTCGTGTTTTAGTAAAATGTTTTACATTTGTGCAGTGTTGGCAGGGTTTCAGCATTTTTTATTTATATAATTCCAATCATTAGGAGACTATAACAATTACTTTTAGTTACATAATTTGTCAAAAATCAGCTCCAATGCAGAACACACAGAATGGTGACTTTAACCCAGACGTCCAATCACAAATACAACACTGACCAACCGACACATTTTTCTTGTACAATGTCAACAGTTCACAACAACAAGCATAAACACGGAGCAAAATGACAAGAGCCAGAGCAAATACATTGTGTCGACATTTTTATTTAGAAACAATACAGAAACCATCTGTGAACTGAGATACTAGTAACACTTCCGCGGATATTCCGAGTTATAACACACACAAACGCTACGCTGTCGAAGCGCTCACAGTGGTGTCTTCAGCAAAACCAGCCAATAATTCAACAAGAGAAATATGCAGTTATCCATCATTGTGCAACACAAGTCGGATACCACATTTCAACTTACAGTGCTTGATGGTTTCGTAGTCTAGATTTTTATTTGTTGTTGTTGTTGCAATTTTGAACTCATCATCGCGATCTCTTCGTATGAAAATGATGGATACAGCGCGCCCCGGAACCCGCCCAATCTGGCAACACTGAGCGCGGGTTCGAGCATGGGCATGCCTGATCTGTGAGTGACTGATTACCATGGAAACCTGGCGTAGCGCCTTCATTCACGACTGTCTAACGTTAGCTCTCTCTGCTTGCCTGCTGCGTCATGTGGTTCGGTTGCGGTGCGTTCAAAAACAGATATTTGTTAAACAAAATCAAGTTATTTCGAGTCATTTAACTCAAGTCCGAGTCAAGTCTCAAGTCATGAATATCAAGTCAAAGTCAAGTCGAGTCTTTTAGTAATATCTGTCAAGCAAGTCTCAAGTCCTAAAATGTGCGACTCGAGTTTGACTCGAGTCAAGTCATGTGACTCGAGTCCCCCACCTCTGGTAATAACTATAAATTATACATAATTACATGCAATGAAACCTAAAAACCAAATTGTAATCCTAATCCTAACCCTATAGTAAGTGCATGTAGTTACATAATATGACTCAGTACTTAAATGTATAATTATAGTGTAACAAAGACACCTTAAAATAAAGCATAACCTATACATTTTTATAATGTAATCTAACAATAAATCAGTGAAATATTTTCCCCCCCATTTGTTGACTCAGGTGTCATGAACAACCACAGGGTCAGGTAACAGCCGGGTCGCGATACACCAGCACTGATAATGAGGGCCAAACCTGCAGACAACACACCGCCAAACAATTAGAGTTCGCCGACGAGCACGGGTTAACACGCTCTCGCATCTCCGGCCGTGCCCAGCGCTAGTCCTTAATGAAAGTTATGAGACCCGTCCGCAATGATAAGAAGCCTCTCAGTCTGGCCTGCTGCATTATGCCCCGCTCTCACCCTGCACTTTGCATAGCCTAAAGCGTCTATTAAAATCCCCTTGTAAAATTCATAAAACAAAAAATGTGGTAGGTCAAGTCTAGAGGGAACCAAAGTAAGCTCCTTATTAGCAGCCAACGGAAAACACCCAGCCAATTATACACCCCGCGCGAGGAGGGCTCCAAATCAGCACAGAGGAATAAGTATTTCCTCCCTCTCCTTCTCTCCTTCTCTTTCTCCCTCTGATTTGATCGTAGGTAAGTGGATAGGCCGGGTTTTAGCCGCGAATCGGGAGCTGGTAATTATAGTGTGAGTGTTTAGTGGACAAAAATTCAGTCTCTGCTCTTGGAGCCATTCAAGTACAAACTCATGTAAATCTTCAGTCTGCTACACATCTTAAATTGGTGGGTTTAAGGGATTCCCAGAAGGAGCAAAGGATCGGAGAGGAAAGAAGAGGAACTCTGAGCTCCAGAGATATGTAAAGAATCTCAGGCAGGAATTTAAAAGGCTACAAATTAGACCCGACATTAGTCTCCTTCTTCCTCAGAGCCGGTGGAATGAGAATAGAGCAGAATAAATAAGAGCGAGACGGCTTCTTCCTGCTCTTAGAAGATGACATTAATCCTTTTATGTACAATGACAGCTAACAGGGCTTGGCTTCCTCCCCTGATGCCTGTGCAAAGCCAGGAGATTTTCTGACATGCCAAGGAGGGAGAGAGTCTATTACCGTCAGCGGCTCGCGGAGACGCTCCAACAGATAAATGTAGACACCAGTCATAATGCTTGCTCGTCGCTGGGTCACGTAACTGTAGAGGTCAGACGCAAGGTGAGGATGTTGAGGATTGCGATGTGCGTGCGTGATGAAGAGATCATCCGACGCTCTGATTACAGGGATTTGACCACAGTGTGTCGGTAGGCATGACGCAAAGCCGAGTAATGCACTGTAACACCAGTGGCTAATTGCTTTTGTATAAAATGGCTGATAAAAGACGCTCATGACAAATTTTTTGGTACAGTAATAAAGAATTAAATCCATTGATTTGCAGTCACAGATGTATTTTGTCCCGAATCATTTGGATTTCATCATCTTACAGGTGAGGAAAGTACCCAGAC
The DNA here is from genome assembly GCA_023029165.1 of Gobiocypris rarus. Classification (NCBI taxonomy): domain Eukaryota; kingdom Metazoa; phylum Chordata; class Actinopteri; order Cypriniformes; family Gobionidae; genus Gobiocypris; species Gobiocypris rarus. Next base: position 10,342,344 of record CM040910.1, on the reverse strand, counting down.
AGCAACATAGTGTCGGCCCAGATCCGGCTCACATCTGGTACTCATGGAATCCACCTTATCCAGATGTGGCTCAGATCTGTTGTGTCTGGGTACTTTCGTAAGCAATCAGATCTGTGAAAGACAGATAGAATAGACAACTCTTTTGACTTGGGCCACCTAATAATCATATCACAACACCACCAGGTAATATTTTTTGGTTCCCAGAACGTTCTAGGAACGTTAGTTTTGGGTTCCCAGAACGTTCCCAAAACAAGTATTTGTAACATTTGTTTTTGGTTAGCCAGGAAACGCTCCCCTAACGACCTATTAACCTCTTTTCATCATTTTTATTTGACATATTCTCCCGTGTCCCATATGGCATAAGCGGCATGGAAGACGGATGAATGGACGTCAATAATCAGTGCTAACATCACTACTAACTGTCTTGTTTTCAACTATTGTTTAATCAATAGAAATAATCAGAGCACATAAACCATCATATTCATTCGTAACTTGTATCACTGTACCACAGTAACAGATTAAGCCCCAAATAACAATACAGGTTTATGCATAATTACAATTATGATATTTACTCACTGACATTAAAATACAGTAAAAACAGTGATATTGTGAAATAGTATTACAACTGCTTTCAAAGGGAATATATTTCAAAATGTTATTCCTGTGATCAAAGCTGAATTTACAGCATCTTCAGTGTCACATGATCACAGTAATATGCTGATTTGCTGCTCAAAAACATTTATGATTATTATGAATGTTGAAAATGTATGTTGTGCATGCTTCATATTTCTGTGGTAACTGTTTTTATGATTCTTTGATGAATAGAAAAATGGTCTTAACTAAACTTTAACTTAAAATGTATTAATATTTTTAAATACTTTTTAGACACTTTTCAAATACTTACATGTCATTTTTTTATAATGTAACAATAAATCAGTGACATGTTTTTTTCCCTCCTATATTTCTCTCTCTATTTTTTTTTCTGCCATGGATTTTATTCTGAACACAATTTTATCTCTGACACAAAACAACTGAATCTGAAGGAACACCAGCCCTGTGTGTGTGTGTGCGTGCGTGTGTGTGTGTGTGTGTGTGTGTGTGTGTGTGTGTGTGTGTGTGTGTGCATGTGCGTGTGTGTAGGTCCATGTGTCTCTCTGAACTATTGGTGTAAAGCTTGTTGAAGTGTATTTTTGCTGTGATCTCTGCTCAGTGCTGTTTGATAAACATCTTAACCTACTTAGTGCAATTAGCGCTTCATTAGAAAGGCTAACTAACTATTGCTTCTCTCCATAATGATTTGCAACAGTGTGCACATTAAAGTAGATAATCAATGCCTGGCGTTCACTGCTCCAGCGCTGCTCGTGTCTGGATAAAGCGTCTGATAATACGACTGCAGTGGAGGAGCGTTTAATTGCAGAACGTTTCTCTCAGCCTCAGATTTCTCTTCCCTAATGAAGTGTCATCCGAAAGAAGAAAAAAAAGCTGTATTGATTTTTTTTCAGCAGTCAGCCTTCGCCACAAATATGTAATTATCCGTTTTAGATGTGGCAGGGGGATGGGTGTAATCTATAGCAGCTAGCCTTTGAGCTACACTGACAGACCCGTATAGTGCTTTTACCCTTTTCAAAATATGCGGCCCTGTGATGAATGAACTTTACACAAAATGTTGTTCTGTTCGAGAGCGCTTCAGATAAAAACTCTGATTCTACAGACGTCTGCATCTGGCTTTCCGAGGCAGGCATGTTTACACACACACACACACACACACACACACACACACACACACACACACACACACACACACAGTTGTGTTTCCATGTTTTGTGGGGACATTCCATAGGCGTAATGCATTTTATACTGTACAAACCGTATTTTCTATCCCCCTACACTGCCCCTGCCCCTAAACCTACCCATCACACACACACACACACACACACACACTGCCCCTGCTCCTAAACCTACCCATCACAGGAGACATGCTGCATTTTTACTTTTTCAAAAAACATCACTTAGTGTGAATTATAAGATGTTTTCCTTAATGGGGACCAAAAAATGTCCCCACAAGGACAAGGATTTCGGACATTGCCATCTTTGTGGGGACATTTTGTCCCCATACCGTGGGGATTACCAGTCCACACACACACACACACACACACACACACACACACACACACACACACACACACACACACACACACACACACACACTGCCCCTAAACCTACCCATCACAGGAGACATGTTGCATTTTTACATTTTCAAAAAACATCACTTAGTGTGATTTATAAGATGTTTTCCTCATGGGGACCAAAAAATGTCCCCACAAGGACAAGGATTTTGGATATTGCCATCTTTGTGGGGACATTTTGTCCTCATACCGTAGGGATTACCAGTACACACACACACACACACACACACACACACACACACACACACACACACACACACACACACACACACACACACACACACACACACACACACACTAACTCAAGACATTAAAACTAACTCATGACATTTAATCGAATCTCATATAACATAAAAAAGTTGAAATTGCTTAAATTGTTTGGTTTATTTTACAGTGTCAGTATATATGTTAAAGTTCCTATAGTCATAACGATTATTTATTTTGTACGATTATTTATGCAACTAACCCTAAGCCAAAGCAAACACTAATCCTAACCTTATAGTAATACATGTATTGAAATAATATTACTCTGTACTTAAATGTATAATTACGCTGTAACAATGACACCTTAATATAAAGTGAAACCATTTATTCTGACTAGTTATAGAATGTAAAAACATGTTGTCATTACGTATTGATCATATTTTGTACGTATATGACAAATGGTTGGAAGGGAGGGGTTAAAAAATAAGACTAGTCATACGAGTTATTTCAGTGGTGGAGAATAATGTTTTTGATGAAAAATTAGGTCACACTTTATGTTAGGTGTCTTTAGCTACTATGAATTTAAAATGCTAGAATACTTCTTGTGTTGATGTTGTGTTGTAAACACTTGTGCTGCTGTGGAGGTGATACGGGTAAGGTTAGGGCAGGTGTGGTGGTTTGGGTAGTTTAAGGGTGGGTTAACAGGTAAGAGAAGGTCAACAGTGTCAGGTTACAAAAATTATTTGCAGCTGTAATCTAAGTTAAAAATAATAAATAAATAAAATGTATACCCATTTCAATTATTTATTTTTACCAGTGAAACCAATATAACATCTCAACATTCACAAATATACATTTCTGACATTCAAAAACCAAACAAAAACAAATCAGTGACCAATATAGCCACCTTTCTTTGCAAGGGCACTCAAAAGCCTGCCATCCATGGATTCTGTCAGTGTTTTGATCTGTTCACCTTCAACCACAGCCTCCCACACACTGTTCAGAGAGGTGTACTGTTTTCCCTCCTTGTAAATCGCACATTTGATGATGGACCACAGGTTCTCAATGGGGTTCAGATCAGGTGAACAAGGAGGCCATATCATTAGATTTTCTTCTTTTATACCCTTTCTTGCCAGCCACGCTGTGGAGTACTTGGACGCGTGTGATGGAGCATTGTCCTGCATGGAAATCATGTTTTTCTTGAAGGATGCAGACTTCTTCCTGTACCACTGCTTGAAGAAGGTGTCTTCCAGAAACTGGCAGTAGGACTGGGAGTTGAGCTTGACTCCATCCTCAACCCGAAAAGGCCCCACAAGCTCATCTTTGATGATACCAGCCCAAACCAGTACTCCACCTCCACCTTGCTGGCGTCTGAGTCGGACTGGAGCTCTCTGCCCTTTACCAATCCAGCCACGGGCCCATCCATCAGGCCCATCAAGACTCACTCTCATTTCATCAGTCCATAAAACCTTAGAAAAATCAGTCTTGAGATATTTCTTGGCCCAGTCTTGACGCGTTTCAGCTTGTGTGTCTTGTTCAGTGGTGGTCGACTTTCTGCCTTTCTTACCTTGGCCATGTCTCTGAGTATTGCACACCTTGTGCTTTTGGGCACTCCAGTGATGTTGCAGCTCTGAAATATGGCCAAACTGGTGGCAAGTGGCATCTTGGCAGCTGCACGCTTGACTTTTCTCAGTTCACGTGCAGTTATTTTGCGCCTTGGTTTTTCCACACGCTTCTTGCGACCCTGTTGACTATTTTGAATGAAACGCTTGATTGTTCGATGATCACGCTTCAGAAGCTTGGCTATTTTAAGACTGCTGCATCCCTCTACAATATATCTCACTATTTTTGACTTTTCTGAGCCTGTCAAGTCCTTCTTTTGACCCATTTTGCCAAAGGAAAGGAAGTTGCCTAATAATTATGCACACCTGATATAGGTGTTGATGTCATTAGACCACACCCCTTCTCATTACAGAGATGCACATCACCTAATATGCTTAATTGGTAGTAGGCTTTCCAGCCTATACAGCTTGGAGTAAGACAACATGCATAACGAGGATGATGTGGTCAAAATACTCATTTGCCTAATAATTCTGCACTCCCTGTATATATATATATGTGCAATGTAAAAACATGCATGTACACATTATGTCAAATAATTAATTTTATAAATAAAAAATTTAATTTTAAAATAAATTATGAAAAACTGTTTTTGGTTCATGGAATAGCATGGGCTATTCACAAGAAGACTGGGCATGTCTGTAAAGTAAGTACACTGTAAAAAAGAAAAGAAAAAAAAGGGTAGTTTCCATAAAAACAAGCATAATGCATTTTGGTGACTATTTCCTAACTGTGTACGTCACTAAATTAAATAATATACTATCCTATCTGTGACCCTGGAGCACAAAACCAGTCACGAGTCTCACGGGTATATCTGTGGCAATAGCCAACAATACATTGTATGGGTCAATTATCAATTTTTCTGGATATTAAATAAAGATCATGTTCCAGGAAGATATTTTGTAAATTTCCTACCATAAATATATAAAATATCTATTGTTAGTAGTAATATGCATTGTTAAGGACTTTATTTGGACAACTTTAAAGGAGATTTTCAATATTTAGATTTTTTTGCACCCTCAGATTTTCAAATAGTTGTATCTCCGCCAAATATTAATAATAATAATAATACATTTTATTTATAAAGCACTTTACATTTTAAAGAAAATCTCAAAGTGCTACAAGGAAGGAACAAAAAAATATAAATAAAATAAAGCATTGAGCAATTAAGAATTAAGTTAAAAATCAAAACAGAGCAATTTAAACATATTGCGTATATCATAACAAATCATACATCAATGGAAAGTTTGTTTATTCTGCTTCAAAGAATTCAGTTTCAACTTTTCAGTTTCAGGATCACAATTGAGATATTAAAATCATCCCGTTACTGTAAAAACACAAAACACTATCACGCGATACTAAAATATTGCATATATTTATATCATTTGAATACACACACATACATTTAATAAATATATGTGTGTGTATTCAAATATGCATAATAATTATACACAGTATACACACACATATATTATGCAAGCATAAACTTTTATTTTGGACACATTAATCATTAGACAGCTCTCTGTTCTTTTCTTTGTTTTCTCTGTGGGTGGCATTTGAAACATTGATTATTATTATGATCTAACAGATGTTCATGTCATTCTTTCTTCAGTGGAAAAGAAATTACGTTTTTTGAGGAAAACATTCCAGGATTTTTTCTACATATAATGGACTTCAATGGGAACCAAACTGTTGATCCAAATCAACGCAGTTTCAGAGGAAGGGCTTCCGAGGCTCTGCACGACCCCAGACGAGGAATAGGGTCTGATCTAGATAAACCATCGGACATTTTCTTAAAAAGATTCAAATGTATAAACTTTTTAACCACCATGCACAACTTCGGTGTTGTGCTTTTGCATGACGTTTGACGCCATTACATTGGAAAGGTCACGCTCGACGTAGGGGGAAGTGCCGTCCCAGTGTTAAAACGAACGTACAAAGACTGAATCAAACGCCATTACAAAAATAAAGGTAAAACAACAGAGAACATGAGAAAGAGTTTTCGGCACTGGGTCGGTACTTCCACCTACGTCACGGCTGTGACCTTTCTGATGTGATGAATTCATACGTCATGTAGAAACACAACACAGAAGTCGAGCATTTGTGGTTTAAAAGTATATGTTTTAGGGATGCACCGAAACCAAAATTCTTGGCCGAAACCGAAAAATGAAAAAGAGGAAACCAAGGCCGAAAGCCGAAAACCGAAACACCGAAAGAAATTATGCCAATTATTAGTACCATTGCACTATGACTGTGTAGCCTAACTTTACTAAAAATCAAGGCAATTGCATAAATTAATATTAAAGTTTCAAATAATAAATCAATTACAAATTATGCAAATATTTATTTAGCACATTGCAACAATGCACAGTATAAAATAAAATTCAAATTAAAAATGTTTATCTTGACCCCACTCATGTGTACATTAAATAATAATGTACAGGCCTACTGGCCTGCAGAAAGATACAGAAATTTAATAAACTAATAAAACATAAAATAACTGCATATTTAACTGTTTAAATTAAAGTTTAATCCTTATTAGACTTACAAAAGCAATTCAATCAAGAGCAATGAGTGATGTCCTTGTCTTTTGTTGAGATTAAACAGACCGCAGTAAAGGTTACTGCCCCTTTAAGAGCCGATGCAGGGATATGCGTCGTCTTTCTCACTGTATACAGTTCACTTAAGTATTATACAGACTATATGTCTGCAAGGATACTCATCAAGATGGACATGTTGACATACTTTTTGTGTGAGTTTGTCCGTTTAAGCGCAAGACTTGAAAGATAACTCAATATTTGCGTGCTGTGAGACGAGTGCGCGCTTTCGGGATGAGTGCACAGAGACAGATCTTCTCTCAGCGCACGAGTTCTCATTCGCGTCTTCTGGCTCTTTACCCGGTGATGACGGAGGAAACGACTGGTCATATTCCAACATACGGCAGCACTCGCATTGAACAAAGTTTACAAAGAGAGGCCGTTTTGCCCACGTTTTTCTTTTTATGGCTGTTGTTGTAGTGTATCACTGAGGAGCCAGCACGTGTATCCATCAACAGAAAAATAAACAAAGCATTATTTTCAAGTTACAACCCATAGATGCGTCATCAGATGTGAGATGAACCACATACGTCCACACCGCAGACATGTTGCTTGTTGAGACAAGCACGTGCAGGTCGCGGTTTCTGTTTGCGTCATCACAACATTTCGGCCGTATTGTTTCGGTGATAAAAGTCTTTCGGCCGAAAACCGAAAATGCACTTTTGGGCCATTTTCGGCCGAAAATTTTCGGTGGCCGAACATTCGATGCATCCCTAGTATGTTTATTTTTTTTAAATACAATGTCCGATGGTTTATCTAGATCAGACCCTATTCCTCGTCTGGGATCGTGCAGAGCATCTGAAGCCCTTCCTCTGAAGCTGCATTGATTTGGACCTTCAACCATTGGTTCCCATTGAAGTCCATTATGTGGAGAAAAATCCTGGAATGTTTTCCTCAAAAAACTTAATTTCTTTTCCACAGAAGAAAGAAAGACATGAACATCTTGGATGAGATGGGGGTGAGTAAATGATCAGGAAATTTTCATTTTGAAGTGAACTAATCCTTTAAATCTACAATTCCGCATCCTTCCGCAAATTCTGAATTCATCGGACATCCTAAATTCAAACTTTGAGCAATATGGTGCTTCTTTGGTTCATTTGTCACAAGAAGTTTTTGCATTTTTCTTTCAACTTTCAATTCCATTCTGATTCTAATAATACTGCAGAAAATATACACAATCGCTCTCTCACACACACACATGTACACACACATTTCCCCAGACTTCACTTAGTGGAAGCTTCTTCCTTTTAAAGTTTTGCCTTTTCTCCTTTTTTCTGAGCTCCATTTTCTCCCGTCTCTCTCTCTCACGCTTTCTCGACTCATTCGTCTCCCTCCCTGTCTGAAGTGCAGCGATGGACGAGCGAACCTTAAGCCTACCCCATGCTGTGCTGCCCTTCACCATAATAAAAAGCCATTACCTTGACCGCTGACATGCGCTGGGAGGAAAGGCTGGGCCTGATATTTATTGATGAAACTCTGAGCTCCCAATCTGCAGCACTGAGTGGATATCATACAGCTGTCAGAGCAGACAGGCCTCAGAACAGTGACAGCCCTCAACATGGCCCATCTATAATTTATGAACTACACTGAAAACAAGCACCAAACAACAGAGCGGCCCACCGGGCCTGGGGATTAACGTCTATAGCGCTAAATAGCAGCGTGTCTGTGTGTGTGTGGCGGCCTGGTTAAGGGCTAGTTTGATATGGGGTGAATGAGTATAATAGCACGTGTTAAATATTCACACTGGGTTGATTCTCCCGAGGCTGCTGGGGTGAATAATATTACAGCGGTATTTACAGAGAAGGAAAGAAAGCAATGAGAGAGAACAAAGGCTTCACCTGAGCAGTATTGAGTTCTCCGGTCATTCTCAGGTTTACTCTCGGTAACTCTCTCTTCTCTGCTTACAGTGATAAAGGACCGTATATTAGCATCAAATTACTGACATACTTTGGCTGAATTCCAAAACACATCCAATGCTCAGGTCATTCATAATCATTACGATCTGAAAGGTGTCAGATCGCAACATTTGAAATGTACCTCCATATATGCTTTTTGGAATAATAATGCACAAAACCATTATGCTTTTTCATTGTAAAATTGAAAATGTGCATAAATTGCTATCAAATTTTACTAATAATTAAAAAGAACACAATGAATTAAAACAAAAATAAAAAAGTATATATATATATAAATATATATACAGTCAAACCAAAATATATTCAGACATTTTCTCACATTATCACAGTTTTTTCGCTATAATTTAGAAAATGGTAATACAATATGACAATAACTCTCAGAATAAACTGTCAGAACAAATTCATCTTGATAAGGTCAGATAACTTTGATAGAAAGGAATATAATGGATTACAGTCAGCTGTCCGCTGTTCAATTTAAGGACACAATTAGATAATACCAATTTAGCTCAACCAATGACCAAGCAATAATTCATTTTGTTCAGTCTGTGGTGTCAAAGGTCAATTAAAGAAAAAACACTTCAGCAAAACATGCTCAGTTCAAAGTGTCTGAATCGTTTGTATCAATTTTACTGGAAGGGGAGAGCGGGGCACAACCTAACGCTTTTTGACTCTCAGTTTGTGTAAATCCACTTGGGGGGAGAAGCAACTTATTTTTTCCCACATTAATTGCACACATGTCTAGTACAGTTATGTGGTTTTGTTTCATTAATACAGTGTACACTTTTTTCTTGATTTCCCCCGAAAGAATGGAAGTGAAATGTGACAACATGCCCCATAGGTGGGGTACATTGTAACATCAGAAAATGACAGCTTAAAATGTTACCTGATATAATCAAAAAAATATCCAAAACAGACTAAAATATTTTGCCTCTAAAATACAATTATTAACTTTTTAAAATAAAATATTTATTTTACTTTTTTATCATTAAAAATACACATATTTTAGATTTTGATAACAAACACATCGCTAAATAGTAGATATACAGCTCTATTAAAACATAATAATAATGAATAATTTCTGAACATTGACTCTCAGTCCTTATTTACCCTTTTATCATGGTTTCTCAAAATAATTAATAAATGTATAGAATATAATAGCATAGTTCTAATAGAGGCTCATTGTAATGCAGTGTTACAACACACCCCACCTGCTCCACTGGGATTTTAACCCCGGCTCGTCTTCTGCTGTTAGATCAGCTTTAAAGAACCATCTCAACTGTTAAATAACAGATAGAAGATTACAATAATATCAGATTTGTCTTATTTTAAATGAACACAAAAAACAGAGATGAAAAATAAACTTGAGTAAGAAATGTACTTTTGCTATGGTTAAATAAATGTTCACTTGTACCCTCCAAATGTATCTTCCAAAGATTTTTTAATTTTGGCGCAATTTTTTCTCTATATAGTGTTGATATGGCAACTAGTAAATACACAAAGTTTCGTCATCCTGGCATGTGTGGAAAGTGTTAACCCATGTGTGTTACAACTAACCACGTGTTAGGTTGTGCCCCGCACTCCCCTAGTCACTGTATGAAGAATTTTTGGGTATAATATGTCACAGTTTACTTTATTTTGCCATCCTCACTAACTATAGTGTCCTGCACACTCTAGTGAAACATTATATCTGGTGTCTGAATCATTTTTGATTTGATCGCATACACTAAATTGCCAAAAGTATTGGGACACCCCTCTAAATCACTGAATTCAGGTGTTCAATCCCTTCATGGCCACAGGTGTATAAATCAAGCACTAGGCATGCAGACGCTTCTACAAACATTTGTGAAAGAATGGCTCGCTCTCAGGAGCTCAGTGAACTCAAGAGTGGACCAGGATAGGTTGCCACCTGTGCAATAAGGCCATTCGGGAAATTTCCTCACTACTAAATATTCTACACTCCCAAAAAGGATGTGTTAATTTTTTTACACACTGTGTAATTGTATGTTGAATATGTGTGTAAAGCATGCCATCACTGGACTCAAGAGCAGTGGAGACGTGTTCTCTGGGGTGACCAATCCGCTTCTCTGTCTGCCAATCCAATGGACAAGTCTGGGTTTGGCGTTTGTCAGGAGAACGGGACTTGCCTGACAACATTGTGCCTGACAACAAGTTTGGTGGAGGGGGGATTATGGTGTGGGGTTGTTTTTTCAGGGGTTGGGTTTTGCCCTTTAGTTCCAGTGAAAGGAACTCTTAATGCTTCAGCATACCAAGACATTTTGGACAATTTCATGCTCCCAACTTTGTGGGAACAGTTTGGGGATGACCCCTTCCTGCTCCAACATGACTGCGCTCCAGTGCACAAAGCGTCGGTCCATAAAGACATGGATCAGCGAGTTTGGTGTGGAGGAACATGACTGGCCTGCACAGAGTCCTGACCTCATCCCGATAGAACACCTTTGGGATGAATTAGAGCGGAGACTGCGAGCCAGGCCTTCTCGTCCAACATAAGTGCCTGACCTCACAAAACTTTTGCCAATAGAGTGTATATATATATATATATATATGTATATACACACACACACAGTGGGTACGGAAAGTATTCCCCCCTTAAAGGGTTACTTCAGCGATTAGCATGAAGCTTTGTATCAGTAGAAACCCGGGAGTATATTAAAATTATCAGACTTTCCCCCCTCATATCACCCTGAGATGAGAGAATTATGTATTTTATTTCTGGAAAAATTCCTCCGATGATGCAAATATCGTCATTTTGCGTCATCGGAGGAGTTTTTGTCCAGAGGCTGAAGACTACAGCCAGCAGAGGGCGCTATTTACACATGTTTTCAACATTGCACTCACAGCGCTCGGCTCGGGAGCTGCGGAGATTCAAGTAAACGGAGCGGTGGAGAGCAAAGTGAGTGTTTCAGAGTGTTTTCAAATGAACTTCCTATAAAAGTTAAGCTTCCAAAGACATGATCTGAAAATGCGCCAGACTGATCACGAGCTGTGAATAAATGCGGACATGAATCCCGCGATTACCTCAGCTCAGCTCATGTGATGAATGTAATCCGATCCTGCTGCGTTTGTGCCGTGACGGCCGTGACACTCAGGCTGACTCACATTATGTTGGACAGACAAGTTCGGTTTTTAATTGTAGTGTCTCTAACTGAACTGATTTTATGAAAATGAACGTGGTGGGCAAGTGATCCAGTAATCCAGCAGCCGTGCCTAGAGTAGGAGGGCAGCGAAGTGTATTCTGGGAATTGTTGTCTTTCATCCCCATGAGACAAAAATAAATTTTCTGTGTTTTCTCAGTTGAAAAGGCACCAAATTCAAAAATAATTTCACATCTCTACTACATTAATGACCCAGTTTAAATACAGATTCATCTTCCCAGCGCTGAAGTAACATTTTAAGTTTTTCACTCTTTGTTATATTAGAGCCATTTGCTAAAACCATTTAAGTTAATTTTGTTTTCTCTCATTAATGTACACACAGCACCCCATATTGACAGAAAAACAGAATTGTTGACATTTTTGCAGATTTATTAAAAAAGAAAGATTGAAATATTACATGGTCCTAAGTATTCAGACCCTTTGCTGTGACACTCATATATTTTACTCAGTTCTGTCCATTTCTTCTGATCATCCTTGAGATGGTTCTACACCTTCATTTGAGTCCAGCTGTGTTTGATTATACTGATTGGACTTGATTAGGAAAGCCACACACCTGTCTATATAAGACCTTACAGCTCACAGTGCATGTCAGAGCAGATGAGAATCATGAGGTCAAAGGAACTGCCTGAAAAGCTCAGAGACAGAATTGTGGCAAGGCTCAGATCTGGCCAAGGTTACAAAAACATTTTTGCTGCACTTAAGTTTCCTAAGAGCACAGTGGTCTCCAAAGATCACTGTGGCTGAGCTTTAGAGACCCAGTCGGGAGATGGGAGAAAGTTGTAGAAAGTCAACCATCACTGTTCTCCGCCAGTCGGGGCTTGAGTGGCAGAGTGGCCTGACGGAAGCCTCTCCCCAGTGCAAGACACATGAAAGCCTGCATGGAGTTTTCTAAGATGGTGAGAAATTAGATTCTCTGGTCTGATGAGACCAAGATAGAACTTTTTGGCCTTAATTCTAAGCGGTATGTGTGGAGAAAACCAGGCACTGCTCATCACCTGTCCAATACAGTCCCAACAGTGAAGCATGGTGGTGGCAGCATCATGCTGTGGAGGTGTTTTTCAGCTGCAGGGACAGGACGACTGGTTGCAATCGAGAGAAAGATGAATGCCGCCAAGTACAGGGATATTCACAGGGAGGTTCACCTTCCAACAAGACAATGACCCTTAGCACACAGCTAAAATAATGAAGGAGTGGCTTCACAACAACTCTGTGACTGTTCTTGAATGGCCCAGCCAGAGTTCTGACTTAAGCCCAATTGAGCATCTCTGGAGAGACCTGAAAATGGCTGTCCACCGACTGTTCCCATTCCAACCTGACAGAACTGGAGAGGATCTGCAAGGAGGAATATTAGAGGATCCCTAAATCCAGGTGTGAAAAACGCGTTGCATCTTTTCCAAAAAAGACTCATGGCTGTATTCGATCAAAAGGGTGCTTCTACTAAATACTGAGCAAAGGGTCTGAATACTTAGGACCATGTGATATTTCAGTAGCCTGGATGCCAGCTGAATTCAGACCCACCCACAACATTTTTGCTCGGGCAATTCGGTCTGGACTCGATCCATTGAGGAGTAATTATGCCCGAACAGAAACTGTTCGGACCAATCAAATTGTCGAGGCGGGCTTTGGAACGATGATGGACAGATGATAAACAGTCACATAGGCATTGACGTCATCAAAGAGCGCTTGGGTTGAATTCGTTTACACTCATATTTTTCTTCTACTTCTTCCAGCATGCATGCAGTTGAGATCTGTTGACAACAGTGCGTTAGTGATGCGTAGTTCATGAACGAGTCGTTCTTTTTGAACTAATCTTTAATATGACTCGGGAACATCGAGTTGTCTCAGAGAGCGGTTTGTTCATTGTGTGTTGACCGTGCATACACTACAGGCCATCGGTTCTGTACAGGATCTTCTGCATTCAGCCGATGGGGCTGTGAGAACGAATGACTTGAACCCGAAGACTCGAGAGGTGAACTAATCAGTTTTGTTTTTGGGACTGCATGCAGACACTGATGACGGAACTAACGACTCCAACCCGAAGACAGGAGAGGTGTAACGTTACTAATCTTTCCAGGGAACAGACGTGATTAAATGGTCTGGCCTTGGCTGCATTAGCTTATAATTTTAGTTTTTTATTCCAAATTTGATCAATGTTTGCATAAGTATTAGATGTGTTGTGGAATTTAACGTGACATTGTAATTATATTCTGCTGAAATAAATGAAATTACCTGAAAAAGTTTTGCTCATTTTGCTGAACAAGATTCAAAGATCTGAGTCCCACTACTACTATGCGTCGCTCAACATACGTCATTTACTCCGTTGCTCTGATTGGTTGTAGGTCTCACCATTTGAGGTCTTTCCTGGTTCAGCCCAACGGAGCCGAATCAGACTCATATTCTGACTAGAATTGAGTATTACTACGTCAGGCTAATATTTCAGTTTTTCTTTTTTAATAAATCTGCAAAAATGTCAACAATTCTGTGTTTTTCTGTCAATTTGGGGTGCTGTGTGTACATACAAAAAAAAAAAAAAAAACATTAAAAAAACTTAAATGTTTTTAGCAAATGGATGCATTATAACAAAGAGTGAAACATTTAAGGGGGTCTGAATACTTTCCGTACCCACTCTATATGTTTTGGGCTTGAATAGTTTATATATTTTTATGCAGATTTGGTATTAAGACCATTTTATTATAGAATGTCCAAATACTAAGCACTGTCTTACTACACACACTTTGCACACTTAGAAGCAAATCTGCATTTATTGTGTATGCAGTATATCTGGATATCAGGGGAAATGACATCACTTCCTCTCTGCAGTCTGCACTGGCTCATTCATACTGCGCTGAAAGTTCCATTAGCACAATTACACGATCTATATCCAGTCATGTATGCTGTCGCTGGAATGAGCAGGATTTATGATGGAAATATTATGTGAGCTGCAGGACGACGCTGTTCTGTTAATGGAAGGGTGTGTGTGAATCTACAGTAATTAATGTTGAACAGATGTTATCTGCTTCTTCATGACAAATATGTCTGGCCAGGCCAATTACACACTATTAATCTATTATTGGGATCTTGATGGTACAAATATTGTGATAAGAAAAACACCAGCATACCACTTTTTCTCTTCTGATGGGTGCTTTCTGAAGCACTATCTCACAGACACACAGACAGACACACACACACACACACACACACACACACACACACACACACACACACACACACACACACACACACACACACACACGTTGTGTTTCCATGTTTTATGGGGACATTCCATAGGCGTAATGCATTTTATACTGTACAAACCGTATTTTCTATCCCCCTACACTGCCCCTGCCCCTAAACCTACCCATCACAGGAGACATGCTGCATTTTTACTTTTCAAAAACATCACTTAGTGTGATTTATAAGATGTTTTCCTCATGGGGACCAAAAAAATGTCCCCACAAGGACAAAAATTTGGATATTGCCATCTTTGTGGGGACATTTTGTCCCCATACCGTAGGGATTACCAGTCCACACACACACACACACACACACACACACACACACACACACACACACACACACACACACACACACACACACACACATGTTGTGTTTCCATGTTTTATGGGGACATTCCATAGGCGTAATGCATTTTATACTGTACGAACCGTATTTTCTATCCCCCTACACTGCCACTGCCCCTAAACCTACCCATCACACACACACACACACACACACACACACACACACACACACACACACACACAGCCCTGCCTAAACCACACACACACACACACACACACACACTGCCTAAACCTACCCATCACAGGAGACTGCGCAGTTTACTTGAAAAAAAAACCTCATCCTGTGTGATTTATAAGCATTTTGAAAAGTGAGGACATGGGGAACGTCCTCATATTTCACCCTCTTTTTGTAATACCTATGTCATACCCATGTCATTATACACATTTGTGTCCTGATATTTCACAAAAACATGCCCACACACACACACCAACACACACACACACACACACCCCATAACGTAGGGATTACCAGTCCACACACACAGACACACACACACACACATGTTGTGTTTCCATGTTTTATGGGGACATTCCATAGGCGTAATGCATTTTATACTGTACAAACCGTATTTTCTATCCCCCTACACTGCCCCTAACCCTAAACCTACCCATCACACACACACACACACACACACACACACACACACACACACACACACACACACACACACACACACACACACACACACACACACACACACACACACACACACACACACACACACACACACACACACACACACACACTGCCCCTAAACCTACCCATCACAGGAGACATGCTGCATTTTTACTTTTTCAAAAAACATCACTTAGTGTGATTTATAAGATGTTTTCCTCATGGGGACCAAAAAAATGTCCCCACAAGGACAAAAATTTGGATATTGCCATCTTTGTGGGGACATTTTGTCCCCATACCGTAGGGATTACCAGTCCACACACACACACACACACACACACACTCGCGCTCTCTCTCACACACAAACACAAGACACACACTAAAAAGAACTAAATTATATATACATGTGTAACACTTTACAATGTACATTTGTTTGAGTTATAATATTTAGATAATTGTATAAATAATAATACTATATCCCTCTTTATTTATTGATTGATCTTAAAAGGCACATTGTTGCTTCACATCTGGGTCAATAGTGGAAAATATATCTAGAAAAGTTTCAGAGGTTTATTGCCTTCTATATTGTCTTCCTTCTCTCACGTTTACATGAGGAGCAACGGATTATACATTTGATATTTGTCATGAAATTAATCAAATTATTCACATATATCTTATGACAGCTCTCGAACAACTTTCAGCTTGACAGAGTAAAGAAGTGTTTCCTCTTTTAAATGCCTCAGATGGGTGAAACCTTCTCATCTCCGCCTCTGAAGATTTTGACGTGTGTGTGATCAATACGTGAGCCTGTGATTAGATTGGGCAGTGTTTAGGGAAGCTTCAGTGATCAGAGGGCCTCATTCTGACGTGGAGACATTTGGAAAGCCGCCTAACCCCGAGGAAGAGCAGGAGCTACCCCTCTTTTTGTCACTCATTTTTTCCCCCGTCTTCTGCCGATAAATTATTCCAAGCTTCTCCAAAGTCTTTACCCATTTATTTTGATCTTGCTTCATAATTCACAGACTGCCGCACAATGTATTTTCTCAAAATGCGGGTAATTCGTTGATGCAGAGCGAAGTTATGATTCATTTATACTGCTGTGACAGAATAATACGGACATGTCAAAACGCATTAAAACTGCTCAATGTCTCGCTTTTATTTTTAGATCCAATTGAGATTTTACTGATCTTGAAAAATATGCAGTGTTCTGTGTTTACTTCACCTTTTGGAGACGATGTGTTATTGTCCCAATTAATTTGTTATTCCTGTCACTGCAGGCATGGTACGCGTCAAACCTGTCATCTCTCTCTCTCTCTCTGCTCCGCATCTCCAGGAAGAATGCCATTTAATTTGAGTGTAACTCCTTCATAACAGGAGAGAGTTTCCACTGAGAGCCTCTTAAGCTAAGTAAACACTGATTTGATTGCTCATCAGAGTGATGTATGGTAAATCAACGGTGTCTTTGCTCATCTCAGCTCAGAGATCGCATGTGCTTTCAAATGCGTTCAGTTAGAGATTCAACGCGTGCGAAGACAGAGCGCCTGTTTTGACGCTCATCATGAAGGCATAATCTGACCATTTAGCTCTCTCTGTGAAATGTGAATATTTGTTTTTATTGCTCATTGACGAGGGCTGAGTGCACATGCTAAATACAAAGCTGTCGGCTGGAGTTTTGAATATTTTTATACTGTAATAATTTCACAGTTACTCTCCAAATGAATGTAGAAACAACTTAAAGACAGTATATTTTAAATATTTGTTGTAATGGCATCTTTTTCTGAATCAAGGCCTGTTTCACTGATACTAATACTGATACTGTTTTTTTACATTAATGATAGGCATTCAACATTACAGAGTTTTTAAGCTTTTATAAAAAAAAAAAGAATAAAGTTATTGTGTTAAGCAGCAAGGCTCCGGGACCGTGAGAACAGGCTGGGTGATAATGAGCGCCAGCACCGGTCTCGTGTCTCACAGAGGAGCTCGGATGCATAAAAGGAGGAGCGACGACAGTGAAGGACGAGAGAGGACCAGGCCTGGATTTTATGTCATGTTTTGTGTATGCTTTTGTTATGTGTGTGTACGGCAGTCGTTCGTGAGGGGCTGCCGCCTTTACTTTCAGTTTGTTTATTCACTTATTAAAGTTTGTTGAATGTTCGCCGGTTCCCGACTCCTTCTTCCCTGATCAAAGAACCTTGATACATTGGTGCCGAAGCCCGTGAGGAAGGATGGACATGCTGTCGGAGAGCCCTCGCTGCTGAAGGGGATCTCATTTAAGACTGCTCTTATGAGAATAATAGTACATGTAGTACTAGTGCAATAGTATTATGAGAATAATAGTAATAGTACATAGTACACTTATGAGAATAGTAGCAGGATAATGTACACCCAGCCGGTTGTTATCGCAGAATAAACCCCGATAGAGTGATCAGGACGCAAAGCGGAGGGGTCTTGTGTCACTCTGAAGGGGTTTATTCTGCGATAAAAACCAGCTCGGTGTGCATTGTTATTAAACGTCATTTCGGGAGGTGTATGCATCTAATCTTCCAATTAAGATATAAAACCAGCAGCTTACCTCTTCCATAGTTCTGGCAGCATCCCTCCTCCTCCCCTGCTCCTCCTTTTTGTAAAATTGCCTGTTATGGGAGGCAATTGGAGCTCGGGTATAATATCCTCTCCGAGCCCCTCTATAGCAGACAGCAAGCCAAATCTGTTTACCACTTTCACTGAGATTAAATGGGCACACAAACTCGTGAAATCCCGCTTATTACACGCCATGGCTACTGGTCTCAAGTGACACAAAATATTGTCTTGAGTTTAAATATTTTATTAGCTCTTACGCAAAGTAGTTGTAGTTTTAAGCCCATAAAAAATGCAGCTGTCCATCAAATAATGAAGGCCTTCTGAAGCGTATCGATGCGTTTGTGATAGAAAAATATCCATATTTAAAACTTTATTAAGTAAAGTTCTGGCCTTCTGTGGAAAAAAGTGAAAGTGCCTTTTCGCAATTCAAAATGCTTACGCTACGTCTGACGACCGTAACTGCCGAGGCACTTTCAACACTTTTCCCATAAATTGAATACGGAAGGCGATCTGCCAAAACTTTACTTTATAAAGTTTGAAATATGGATATTGTTCTTACACAAATGCATTGATTCGCTTCAGAAGGCCTTCATTAACCCTCCAGCGCCGTGTGGAGCAGATATATGACAGACAGATGAACTTTTATGGACTTCAAAACCAGAACAATCACTGCCATTATAAAGCTTGGATTAGCCAGGACATTTTTAATATACAGTATTTGTTTTGTATTTGTCTGAAAGAAGAATGTCATACACATCTATAGGGTGAGTAAATCAGAGGCTAATTTTCATTTTTGGGTGAACTTTTACTCTTTGAAGGTGGTGGTTAAGTGTTTTGTTTTTCAGTCACAAGATGGCGCCAGACAGTCAACGACAGCGGAGTGACACGTTAAGCATATAAGTAGTACCGGTCAAGATAACTCATAGTTCCCAGGTGTGTTATTCACTTTGGAGGTTGTTACCTGGAAATAGCATACCGGAAAGCGTGATTGACCAATCAGAATCAAGTATTCCACAGAGCCGCGTAATCATTTATTTTAAATAATTTGATAAATTCACGATGGCATATATCACTTTATTCTATTAAGCCTATTTATTTTGAATCCATTTTAGTACATTTATACATGTAAAATAGCAAAAGCAATACATATTATTTTTGGTTCTGTAATCTTAAACCCCCCAAATGTCAGGTGGTGCAACTGTCCGAACACATTAATAGACTAAGAAAACTATTTTAAATTGTGTCAAAAAACAAACAAAAAAAAAGTTAAAGCTGTTGAGATCATTAAAAACCTTTTGTCCAGAAATGTGTATATTCTCAAATGTCAGGGTGGCAAAACTGCAAACATTAAACATGGCTCTTTTATTATGAATTGGAAAGGTAATAACAGTAAAGACTGTTTTGACGCTCATCATGAAGGCATAATCTGACCATTTAGCTCTCTCTGTGAAATGTGAATATTTAGTTTTTACTGCTCATTGACGAAGGCTGAGTGCACATGCTAAATACAAAGCTGTCGTCTGACTGGTTCGGGCAAAATGGTGATCAAAGAAGATGTATATATCAGCCATGATCAGATTTCTTGGCACCCCTGGTAAATATGATCAAGATGGCTGTAAAAATTAATTTACATTGTTTATCCTTTTGATCTTTTATTTGAAAATTCACAAAAATCTAAACTGTCATTGAAGTAAAAGAATTGAAAGAGGAGGAGGGGGATCAGATAATGAAATAAATGCTTTACTTCAAAACATGTTGGACACAGTTATTGACACCAGAATTTTAAGAGTAAAATATCTCTGATATTCCCATTCATTTTTATCACACCAGCACACACTTTTTGTTTCACAGGAGTATAAATATGAGGAAACACAAAGGCCAAATTCCCTTAATCATCATCACAATGAGTAAAACCACAGAATATAGCTCTGATGTGCAGCAAAAGATTGTTGAGCTTCATAATTAAGAAGTTCAATCAACTAAAGATGTTATGAATCTGCTTGAAAGAGGACGTGTGTCTGTGTCGTCCTAATGCAGAGTTTGAGTGGGCAAAGACTCTCCAACAGTCACAGATGGAGAATCGCAGAGATTAGTTGTTTTTATCAAACAGCCCTTACATCACCACTTGTTGTTTGGGAGGGATTCAAGAAAAATCCTCCTCGCTCATCCAAAAACAAACTCCAGTATACTCAGTTGTCAGACACGACTGGATCATCAAACGGGACCGGGTTCTGTGGTCTGAGGAAAAATTTGGTAGCAAACCCACCAGATGTTTTTGGTGCAAACAGGGATAAAAAGTCCCCCATGCCCAAATATAACACTGGATCTTTAATGTTGAGGGCCTTTCTTTTTCTAGCTGGAGGTCCTGAGATCTTGTTCAGACACATGGCATCATGGAGTCTAGCAAATACCAACAGATACAAAATCTAAACCTCACGGCCTCTGCTAGAAATCTTATAATGGGTCCTATAGAGAATGAGTGGCTGACCTGAAGATACAAACATGAGCCATTCATTAAGGTTGATTTACTCTGCTGTATAGTGTAAAACTGTGGCACTTTTTCAGAGTGAGTTTGGGACAGGACGCAGCGACTGTTCTGGAAAACTGCTTGAAAACAGACATTATTATTACTTTTAAGTTTAGTTTAGTGACACTAGTAGCACAGAAACTACACACTTTTATGAGGCTCTTGAGGAGGAGAGTTAAACAACAATAAATGCCACCAAATGGAGAAAGACCAAAATATATTAAAAACATAATAATATAATAATTCTATTGGACATGCATGGCAGAATATTAGAACAAACACATTGTTAAAAAAAGTTAAAATCCACCGTATAGTTGCCTTATGTTCATAGCAAATTTTAGACTAAAAAAATTATTATAATTAAATAGCAACTGTCAATTAACAGAGGAGGGAATTACTGAATTATTGATTATTAATTACTTTATATAGATAAACTGTAATAATGTGATGTCCACAGTACTATGGTTATTGTTGTGCTCTTCAGCATGAATAATTTTAATGACTGAAATAAATTTTTTTGTTGTTGTTGCTTTTCATTGTCATCATCATTTTGTCATTAAAAAAAGATGTGTAATTTCATGTTTTGAATATTGTGGCAATTGGTAGTCTTTATACTAAGTGCAAATGCCTTATGAGCTTATTTTAAACATCATTGACTGATAAGAAAGACAAATAAGGTCCAAGTTCAGTCAAAGCAAACACTGATCACCATAATGGTGACTCAATGGTAGGGGATTTACACAAATAAAGACCAAATAGTAATTTGTTGCGTCATGAAAAAAAGACCTATAACATGCATTGATTTCACAGTAACATTCTAAATACAGAAATTACAGGTACATGTTGTATATAATGTTTTGCAGTGAATAATTTAAAACATTTATGATGAATTTTAAAGAACATGATCGTATGAGCAAACTACTTACAGTAGGCTTGTTTATTTTAACCTTCAGAACAAGGTCTTTCTAAAGACATAAGCAACAAAAATAGCAAGTATCTGTTCAGGGAACTAGAGAGATGGAAAATGGAGTGAACAGGAGAAAAGCTGCGAGAATGAAAGGCAAGAAGTCCCCACCCCACCACCGCAGCCTACAAGGATTTTTTTGTGTGTGCTGTTATGGTTCATCATTATTAAATGTCTCTTGTTAGATGGGAGAGGCGCTATATCAAAAACAGCCATTCATCAGGAGCCGGGGCAGACAGCTCTCATCTGACCTCTGCTGCAATAATACCGCATCAACTAGGCCAACTACCCAGTTTAGCGGCAGAGCAGAGAGCAGCGACCGGAGGGAAGATTAAGTGCACTGCTTCAGCTCTCCGCTCCCCCGGGCTCTTCTGCCTGATGTTGTATTGATTGCAAAAGTTTACCAGTAAGTATCACAAACAACAATAGCCAGGTCAACGTTCACTGAGGCCTGAATGGTTATTCCCCAATGGGAGGGGAGCCGGCAGAGATCTCTTGGCTAAAGCTGAGCCATCATCGGGTTGAGAGAGGAGCGATACGGGGTTGGTTGGCTGTGCCGGACCACTCCTCCTGACATTTAGGAAAGCGATATGTCAAAGCGAAGAGGAGAGAAAGAGAGCAAAGAGAGAGGGGCTGTGAGATAATTATAAGCCTTTGCATTATAAAAGCCTCCATCGACAAACTGTCCTCCACATCTGCCTTGCAGCGCACAGGCCTGTTAAGAGCTCTCAGTACCCCTCTATCCATCTAATTACTCCCATATCTTTTTCTGCTTCTCGTATATAAAACATGCTATACGCCACATTCAGTAATGCCAGTCGCATGTTAAACTTCAGGACAGGTAATCAAAGGCAAGATTTTTACAGTTTCTGAAGAATTAGCATTGTTGCTGGTTTAACTTAAAGTGGATGTCTAATGCTATTTCCTGCATTCTGAATTACTGTTAAAGAGTTGGATTTTCATGCTAAACATGGCCAAAGTTTAAAAAGAAAACAAGTTGAATGTTTGTGTTCTGTTTCTGTGCCAAATACACTTTTTAAGGATTTGAATAACTTTCGGAAAGTTTTTTTCCGTGTGTGTGTGTGTGTGTGCGTGTGTGTGTGTGCTCTTGTGACTCTTTAGCTCCGCCTATGGCACGCCTCCAGGAGCTCAACTGTTTTTCGGAAAGAATCGGTACAACGTCTATTATAAACATAATAAAAACAAAAGAAGCTTCGGAGATATGAAGGATGCAATACTACTATATAGTTACTCAAGATTAACATGAGATTGGCAGAAAATGTGTGTGTAAGTTCCCTGGTTGGCAATTTTGAGTTCATTGAAATTAAAAATGTGAGTTAATACAAAGGTGACTAGTTTAATCAACAGAAACTCAAAATATTATGTTATGTACCACAAGCACAGATTTTTTATTTGACAAAAGAAAACGTGATAAATCATATTTTTTTGGTTTTTTTACAGGATACATTCCTAGGATGTCTGGGCTCTCAGTGATAGATATGGTTTAGGTCTCTCTTTCACATATCAGACTGTAAGTTCAATGCACATCCTGATTTTGCAGAGTTCGATGCGTTCCTGGGTCAACATATTTTGTTGATCCTGGAACAACATTCCTGTCTAAAAATGTAGTCCCTGAATGTTCACAGTCAAAGTGAACACTGATCACCATAATGGTGACTCAATGGTAGCTGTTTACACTATCCAACAATGCGAATAGTAATTGTAACAAATAGTAATTTGTTGTGTCATGAAAAAAAGACCTATAACAAGCATTGATTTCACAGTAACATTGTAAATACAGATGATACATGATACAGATACAGATAAATGACTGGTAGATGTTGTATATAATGTTTTATACCTTAACCCTATCCCTACCACTAAACCCAACGCTACCCATAACGTATCCCAAAAATCAGAGGAAAATGATAGATGAATAACACTGGTTTTGAAGAACCGAACCCTGGTTGTTAGTCTAAGCTGGTTGTTAGTTGACTGGAATGTTGTTCCAGGATCAGGTTCTCGCAGAAAGTAATAGTACACCATTCCAATACAAGCTACATAATTGAAGGTGTCAAGGGCCCTAAAACACATGGTGCAATGTGACGCCAGGCGTGCAAGTGTTCTTTGCTAATTTCAGCCCGACACTTTCAGCCACGACAACAATAGCAAATGCCCTCACACCCATCTGTTCACCCATGGGTGTCTGGTCTGAAAACCAGGTGTGTTCAGGCGCATTGTTGGTGCGTTGCTATTTTGAGGGAATGAAAACAACTGCGCCATTGACCTACAAAAACATGCTCTAAAGCAGTATTTTTTGTGTTTTTTTTTTTTGTGATTTAAAGGGTGTGTTAGTAATATGAGCCAATAGGCGGGTGCACAACGCGCATACACTCTGATTATTACACACACAGGGTGCAGCAGCACACAAACATTTTTACTGTTCTTCTTGTTCCTCTTATCTTCTGTGAGTCTGCTTGTTAACCGCAGGTGTCATCGCTAATGGTCAATCATCTCTTGGAGAGTGAATCTAGTTTATTTCACTATCTGCAACATTGCTTCAGTGTTACTTTTACTCTCCATATATGGACCATATGAAAACAGTGTTCGTTTAACATTGGGGATTTTACTCTGTACCAATAAACATGTTACCTGCAAGGTATTTTATTAAATAATCAATTAAAATGAATTGGAAAATTATCTTGGTCTTAATTTAACTATGAACACACGATGTGCTATATAACACATGTGCAAGTTTTGTTGTGGGCTTGCTGGGATCATACCAATACCCAAAAGACAACATATATAACATCCCAACTACACACATCTACAGACCCAGTGAACACTAAACTGCACATCAACTGGCCCAACTA
The DNA here is from genome assembly GCA_023029165.1 of Gobiocypris rarus. NCBI lineage: Eukaryota > Metazoa > Chordata > Actinopteri > Cypriniformes > Gobionidae > Gobiocypris > Gobiocypris rarus. The sequence continues at coordinate 10,317,507 of CM040910.1, read as the reverse complement.
CGCAGCTATATACTAAAAAACAAACCAACATGACAGCAATGTTGCTGTGGACCCCATTGACTTTCATTGTATTGATAAAAAACATTCTTCAAAATATCTTTATGTTCTACAGAAGACAGAAAGGCATAAAGATCTTCAGAGCGGTATGATGTTGAGTAAATGATGACAGAATATACATTTTTGCTTCCAGTCAGATTAGATCAGAGTCCACCTTCTTCCAAGCCTCAGATTATCACAAGCATTTTGAAAATGGAGGAGAAAAAGAACAAAGGGGAGGCAATTTAAACAGGCTGCACTTCTTAGTAGTGTAATTACCATTAATGCAGCTCATTAAATGAAATATATCCGAAATTAAGAGTGTCTCTCTTCACAGCAATAAATCTCAATTTCACCTCAGAGACCAGAATGAGAGAGCCAGAGATGGGTAGCGGGAGGGGTTGACTAGCACAGGGCGGCGCTCTCCACTCCACCGCTCTGTGTGTCATTACACTGTCACAACTTCAAATCACATGATTACACCCACAGAGCCAGCCGCAGCGCCGCACCGCAGTCCCCTGATGATGACACGCGCAGGCAGCGGTCTCTTGATGATGACACGCGCGGGCGGTGTGATGAAAGGCTGTGAGTTGGCCTTGGCGCAGAGGCCAAGGAGTCGCCATCACTCAGTCCAGTCCAGCCCAGACGAGCTGATCTACTCGTTTGCCGCTTACAGCGACCACATGCCTTAAAGCCTCTCAATCTGTAGAAGAGGCTGAGCACAGTCAGTGTTTCTGCTGTTTGCTAATACGATTGCACATATTCAAGGACTTGAAGCTCTTAGGGCCCTATTTTAATGATCTGAGCGCATGGTCTGAAGCTCATGGCGCAGGTGCACTTAGGTGCCTGAATCCACTTTTGCTAGTTTAACGATGGAAAAAACGGTCGCTGCGCCAGGCACATGGTCCAAAAGGGTTATCCCTATTCTCTTAATGAGTCATGGGTGTGTTGTGGCCGTAACTTGCAATAAACCAAGTCTCATCTCCCATTCCCTTTAAAAGCCAGTTGCGCTCGCACCATGGCGGATTTGCTATTTACATGGAGGAATTTGCGAGCGGAAAGACTAAATGCTTCTCCAGAGAGGAACTTTTATTTTTAATATTTAAAAATGTTTGTGTGCTGCTGCACCCTGTGTGTGTAATAATCAGAGTGTATGCGCGTTGTGCACCCGCCTATTGGCTCATATTACTAACACACCCTTTAAATCACAAAAAAAAAAAACACAAAAAATACTGCTTTAGAGCATGTTTTTGTAGGTCAATGGCGCAGTTGTTTTCATTCCCTCAAAATAGCAACGCACCAACAATGCGCCTGAACACACCTGGTTTTCAGACCAGACACCCATGGGTGAACAGATGGGTGTGAGGGCATTTGCTATTGTTGTCGTGGCTGAAAGTGTCGGGCTGAAATTAGCAAAGAACACTTGCACGCCTGGCGTCACATTGCACCATGTGTTTTAGGGCCCTTGACACCTTCAATTATGTAGCTTGTATTGGAATGGTGTACTATTACTTTCTGCGAGAACCTGATCCTGGAACAGTCAACCAGAAACACCACAACTACATCTGACTCACAGCCATACGGCCTTAGATAAACTCAACAGCTGAAATCAATCATATCTCACCAGAGGACGCTTAAACAACGCCATAAACATCATCAGCAAGTTCACTCATTATAAACCTGTCTGGCTTTATTTTTTCCTTATGGTACATGTATAAAAGTTGTTGAAGTCTGTTTGAAGTCACCATTATGGTGATTAGTGTTCACTTTAGTTGGGCACTTACTTACAATACTGTGATAATAGAGCCCGATCTCACGGAAATGTGTATCAATAGTACAAGTGTACAATGTTGTGGAATGTATACAGCAAAATGAGTTTTGGCGTGCATATGGTACGCAGTTTTTCATGTGCATATGATACGCACTTTATGGTTATAGTCTTTTATCTCTATAGTCTATATTGGTGTTTTTTGGTCTGTAGCAGTGTTGTTCAGTCTTTAGTTTTGACGGTGAGGCTGTAGATTAGTTTTTGGTGTGTATAGTTTGTTCTGTAACGGTGTTGTTTTATCTTTAGCTGAGGTGTTGATTGTATCTGGCCCACACATCAAGCAGTTCAACAGAGGGCCTGAGGCTCCACTGGAATTAATTACATACAAAAGCATTTCTGCTTGGAATTCACACACCAAATTTATCACTGGCCCTTTAATGTGCCTCATCTGAGTCCATCCAAACTAGCTGACTGCCTGGGGGCAAATAGCTCCTGTCCTTCCAAGGCAGTGTGTAAGTGTGTGTGTGTGTGTTAGTATGAAAAGTAGGGGACCCACACATGCTGGAGGCTAGCCCAAATCCAGGTTTGAGGGGTGGAGAAGGCTAACAATGCCCCCAGCAAATTCAACATCTAAGCCAGGGGCCACCCCTTACACACACACACACACACACACACACACACACACACACACACACACACACAACCCCCGCTGGGACAGGGGCTCAAATCCAGTCCTGACTCTGGTAATTCTGTCATTTTGATGATGATAATTCTTCATAGGCTTGGATAGAGTGTCAGTTACTATTTGCTGAATCTGGAATCATGTCTTCACTGAAGAACAACAGAGCATCTGCTCTAGAAATTAGGTTTAAATTAACAATACAAGCAGTAAATGAATGTGCAAATATATCTGAATATAATATATACAAAATGCTTTTTAAAAATTTAGTGTTTTTGATAAGATGTAAAGAAAAATCGGTAACATTTTCCAATAAGGTTGATTAGTTAACATGAACTAATAATGAACTGCACTTATAAAGCATTTATTTATCTGTTTTAATGTTAATTTCAACATTTACTAATGCATTATTAAAATCTTGTTAACATTAGTTTAGTTTATGCCAAAAATTATTAGGATATAAGGTAGAGAGCATGTTCCATGAAGATATTTTGTATTTTGATTTTATAGTTGTATCTCGGGCCAAATATTGTCCTATCATAACAAACCATACATCAGTGGAAAGCTTATTTATTCAGAAAATAAATTGACCCTTATGAATGGTTTTGTGGTCCAGGGTCACATATTCCTCTGTATTGTAATACAATAATAATTATTGGGATTATGAAATTATATAGATTCTAAAAGAATAAGCTTTTATAGGTGCCGTCATAATGATTTCTTGCAAAGTTTTAGGGATTTCTAAAGGATCATATGACACTGGAGTAATTATGCTGAAATTCAGCTTCGATTAAAGGAATAAATTACACTCTACTATATATTTATATAGAAAACATATTTTAAATTGCAATAATATTTCACACTATTACTGTATTTTTGAACAAATAAATGCCTTTGATAGCAGAAGAGACGTCTTTCAAAAACATTAGACAATCTGGTAACACTTTATTTTAAAATATGATGTATAATGCATTATAAAGGTATTCAAAATGTACATTATAATGCATTATATATTTTCATAAATAACTGTAACCAAAGGTAAAATGCATTATAATATTTTCAGATACTGAAATTGTGTTTTATACTTTCTAAATGTGTGGTCAATGAATAGGGAAGTATTATAATGCCTTATAATTGTGGTTACAAGAACATACAATGCATTATAAGGTGCATTACAAGGCATAATTAATACATTGAAAATACTTAAACCCAGGTGAAAAAGATGTATTAAAAATGTACTTGAGTATGTAATACAAAATATACTATAAACATACTTGAACAAGTGCATGTTTAATGCATTTAATAGTACTTCTTTTTCACCTGGGAAGGCTTTGAGTAAAGTGTTACCGAAAATCTTACCAACCCTAAACATTTGAACATAAGTGTAGATATGTAGGAATATTGTTATATATACATGAATAAAATGATCCACACAGGCAGAGACAAAAATCCCCGGGCAAACAAACAGGCCTTGCATAAAGTAAAATATCAAGGCCCTGCTATAACAAAAACCGTGAGAAGTGGACATTGATGCTGAAAATATCTGCACTTAGTCACAGATTATTTAAGTTGCTTTCAAATGTTTTTTCTTTCAGCTGTGAAGGACACAGCGGCCTACGCTCAGAGGGACTGGCCTTTTCTCATGTGATTGTCATGCAGGCGTGGTTGTAAGTAATAATGTGGCCTTTAATGATGGAATGATAGACCTGCCAAACAGTAGCTGTCCTCCCATACACACACACCAGCAGTGATACATTAGCATATCTTGCTCAATTCTCAGCTGCCTTTAACATAATCCATATTTGTTGGGTAAAGTCCAACAGTGAGCCCACTCCTGTGGGTGTGTGCTGCTATGACAGTCTTCAAAGGCAGCTCTACCCGCAGCATAACGCATGCTTGACCAGCTAAGCAATTCAGAAATGCAAATGGCAGGGCAGTCTCCTCTCTGCCTTCAGCTCTCAGGGACAAATCCCTTTTGGCGAGACATCTATCTGACTGCCTGACTTAGTATTCCTCAACGCCAGTGCAGAGTGCATGTGATCTTTATTCTAAATGCTGCGAGAAAGGGAGAGATAGATGGATAGATAGAGAAAGGGAGACCTCCTGTCAGCTCGGTGTGAATGCGCTCAGGTTCTGGGGCATGTCAGCGCATACATCACATTTAAAAAGAAAACCCATTTCAAATTCACCTTATACAGTCACACAAACAGTCAGAAACTATCATCTTTCTATTGATAGTCAGACACACTAGTCTGGAGATCAAGTTTTAGCAGAAACTTTGGTTATTTTCAAGTCAAAAATGGATGTTATTGTATTCATTTGTTATTCAAATGTGTAAAATAATTTAAGCAATTTCAATAATGCATTAAATAATAGCTAATTTTCAGCATAACAATATGATTAGGCAGTGAATTGTGGACGCAGTCATTCTTTTATGCTTAACATGCTCAGATAAACATTTATTCATTAATATTTTATTACTTAAAGGATTTTGTAAGACAAATTCTTAGTTGATTAGATCAAAATTAGGTTAAAATGCTACAGTATCATACACTATATTGCTAAAAGTTTTGGGACGCCTGCCTTTACATGAACTTTAATGACATCCCATTCTTAATTCGTAGGGTTCAATATGGAGTTGGCCCACCCTTTGCAGCTATAACAGCTTCAACTCTTCTGGGAAGGCTTTCCACAAGGTTTAGGTCATTTGTGAGGTCAGGCACTGATGTTGGACGAGAAGGCCTGGCTCGCAGTCTCCGCTCTAATTCATCCCAAAGTGTTTCTATCGGGATGAGGTCAGGACTCTGTGCAGGCCAGTCATGTTTCTCCACACCAAACTCGCTCATCCATGTCTTTATGGACCGACGCTTTGTGCACTGGAGCGCAGTCATGTTGGAACAGGAAGGGGCCATCCCCAAACTTTTCCCACAAAGTTGGGAGCATGAAATTGTCCAAAATGTCTTGGTATGCTGAAGAATTAAGTGTTCCTTTCACTGGAACTAAGGGGCCAAGCCCAACCCCTGAAAAAACAACCCCATACCATAAACCCGCCTCGACTAAACTTTACACTTGGCACAATGCAGTCAGGCAAGTACCGTTCTCCTGGCAACGGAAAACTCAGACTCGTCCATCGGATTGGCAGACAGAGAAGCGTGATTGGTCACTCCATAGAACACGTCTTCACTGCTCTAGAGTCCAGTGGCGGCGTGCTTTACACCACTGCATCCGAAGCTTTGCATTGCACTTGGTGATGTAAGGCTTGGATGAGCTGCTTGGCCATGGAAACCCATTTCATGAAGTTCTTGAGCTCATCTGAAGGCCACATGAAGATTGGAGGTCTGTAGCTATTGACGCTGCAGAAAGTTGGTGACTTCTGCGCACTGTGTGCCTCAGCATGCGCTGACCCCGCTCTGTGATTTTACTTGGCCTACCACTTCGTGGCTGAGTTGCTGTTGTTCCCAATTGCTTCCACTTTGTTATAATCCCACTAACAGTTGAGCGTGGAATATTTAGTAGTGAGGAAATTTCCCAAATGGACTTATTGCACAGGTGGCAACCTATCACGGTCCACGCTTGAGTTCACTGAGCTCCTGAGAGCGACCCATTCTTTCACAAATGTTTGTAGAAGCGTCTGCATGCCTAGTGCTTGATTTATACACCTGTGGCCATGAAGGGATTGAACACCTGAATTCAGTGATTTGGAGGGGTGTCCCAATACTTTTGGCAATTTAGTGTAATACATTTCTAAGGTCTCTAAATGATCAACAATATTCAAAACAACAAAACCTACTAGAGTCCTTCTGTTATTGATAATTTAGACTTTTTTTGCAAGTAAACATCTTTTAATTGAACAAATGTCCATAATTTATGTGTCTTTCTGCTGTCAAATCTGCATTGAGTAAACGAGTAAATAAGTATAACTTTAATAAATATGATCATCAGGCTTTTGAGGAAGGTTTATTTGGCCCCACTTTATATTAGGTGGCCTTAACTCCTATGTACTTACATCAAAAAAAGTACAATGTTCTTATTTTGTTCATATTGTATAGCAAAACACTTTAGCTGATATTGAGGTGGGATACAGGTAAAGTTAGGGTCAGGTGTGGCGATATGGTTAAGTTTTAGGGTAAAGTTAGGGACAGGTGTGGTGGTATGGGTAAGTTTAAGGGTAAAGTTAGGGTCAGGTGTGGCGATATGGTTAAGTTTTAGGGTAAAGTTAGGGACAGGTGTGGTGGTGTGGGTAAGTTTAAGGGTAAAGTTAGGGACAGGTGTGGTGGTATGGGTAAGTTTAAGGGTAAAGTTAGGGATAGGTGTGGCGGTATGGGTAAGTTTAAGGGTAAAGTTAGGGACAGGTGTGGTGCTGTGGGTAAGTTTTAGGGTAAAGTTAGGGACAGGTGTGGTGGTATGGGTAAGTTTAAGGGTAAAGTTAGGGTCAGGTCTGGTGGTATGGGTGAGTTTAAGGGTAAAGTTAGGGACAGGTGTGGCGGTATGGGTAAGTTTAAGGGTAAAGTTAGGGACAGGTGTGGTGGTATGGGTAAGTTTAAGGGTAAAGTTAGGGACAGGTGTGGTGGTATGGGTAAGTTTAAGGGTAAAGTTAGGGAAAGGTGTGGCGGTATGGGTAAGTTTAAGGGTAAAGTTAGGGACAGGTGTAGTAGTATGGGTGAGTTTAAGGGTAAAGTTAGGGACAGGTGTGGTGGTATGGGTAAGTTTAAGGGTAGGGTTAGGGACAGGTGTGGTGGTATGATTAAGTTTTAGGGTAAAGTTAGGGTCAGGTGTGGCGGTATGGTTAAGTTTAAGGATAAAGTTAGGGACAGGTGTGGCGGTATGGGTAAGTTTAAGGGTAAAGTTAGGGACAGGTGTGGTGGTATGGGTGAGTTTAAGGGTAAAGTTAGGGACAGGTGTGGTGGTATGGGTAAGTTTAAGGGTAAAGTTAAGGACAGGTATGGTGGTATGGATAGGTTTAAGGGTAAAGTTAGGGAAAGGTGTGGTGGTATGGGTAAGTTTAAGGGTAGGGTTAGGGACAGGTGTGGTGGTATGGGTAAGTTTAAGGGTAAAGTTAGGGACAGGTCTGTTGGTATGGGTAAGTTTAAGGGTAAAGTTAGGGACATGTGTGGTGTTATGGGTGAGTTTAAGGGTAAAGTTAGGGACAGGTGTGGTGGTATGGGTGAGTTAAGGGTAAAGTTAGGGACAGGTGTGGTGGTATGGGTATGTTTAAGGGTAAAGTTAGGGACAGGTGTGGTGGTATGGGTATGTTTAAGGGTAAAGTTAAGGACAGGTGTGGTGTTGTGGGTAAGATTAAGGGTAAGGTTAGGGACAGGGGTGTGGTATGGGTGAGTAAAGGGTAAAGTTAGGGACAGGTGTGGTGGTGTGGGTAAGTTTAAGGGTAAAGTTAGTGACAGGTGTGGTTGTATGGGTGAGTTTAAGGGTAAAGTTAGGGACAGGTGTGGTGGTATGGGTGAGTTTAAGGGTAAAGTTAAGGACAGGTGTGGTGGTATGGATAGGTTTAAGGGTAAAGTTAGGGAAAGGTGTGGTGGTATGGGTAAGTTTAAGGGTAGGGTTAGGGACAGGTGTGGTGGTATGGATAGGTTTAAGGGTAAAGTTAGGGACAGGTGTGGCAGTATGGGTAAGTTTAAGGGTAAAGTTAAGGACAGGTGTGGTGGTATGGGTAAGTTTAAGGGTAAAATTAGGGTCAGGTGTGGCGGTATGGTTAAGTTTTAGGGTAAAGTTAGGGACAGGTGTGGCGGTATGGGTAAGTTTAAGGGTAAAGTTAGGGACGGGTGTGACGGTATGGGTAAGTTTAAAGGTAAAGTTAGGGACAGGTGTGGTGGTATGGGTAAGTTTAAGGGTAAAGTTAGGGACAGGTGTGGTGGTATGGGTGAGTTTAAGGGTAAAGTTAGGGACAGGTGTGGTGGTATGGGTAAGTTTAAGGGTAAAGTTAAGGACAGGTATGGTGGTATGGATAGGTTTAAGGGTAAAGTTAGGGAAAGGTGTGGTGGTATGGGTAAGTTTAAGGGTAGGGTTAGGGACAGGTGTGGTGGTATGGGTAAGTTTAAGGGTAAAGTTAGGGACAGGTCTGGTGGTATGGGTAAGTTTAAGGGTAAAGTTAGGGACATGTGTGGTGTTATGGGTGAGTTTAAGGGTAAAGTTAGGGACAGGTGTGGTGGTATGGGTGAGTTAAGGGTAAAGTTAGGGACAGGTGTGGTGGTATGGGTATGTTTAAGGGTAAAGTTAGGGACAGGTGTGGTGGTATGGGTATGTTTAAGGGTAAAGTTAAGGACAGGTGTGGTGTTATGGGTAAGATTAAGGGTAAGGTTAGGGACAAGGGTATGGTATGGGTGAGTAAAGGGTAAAGTTAGGGACAGGTGTGGTGGTATGGGTAAGTTTAAGGGTAAAGTTAGTGACAGGTGTGGTTGTATGGGTGAGTTTAAGGGTAAAGTTAGGGACAGGTGTGGTGGTATGGGTGAGTTTAAGGGTAAAGTTAGGGACAGGTGTGGTGGTATGGGTGAGTTTAAGGGTAAAGTTAAGGACAGGTGTGGTGGTATGGATAGGTTTAAGGGTAAAGTTAGGGACAGGTGTGGTGGTATGGGTAAGTTTAAGGGTAGGGTTAGGGACAGGTGTGGTGGTATGGATAGGTTTAAGGGTAAAGTTAGGGACAGGTGTGGTGGTATGGGTATGTTTAAGGGTAAAGTTAAGGACAGGTGTGGTGTTATGGGTAAGATTAAGGGTAAGGTTAGGGACAGGGGTGTGGTATGGGTGAGTAAAGGGTAAAGTTAGGGACAGGTGTGGTGGTGTGGGTAAGTTTAAGGGTAAAGTTAGTGACAGGTGTGGTTGTATGGGTGAGTTTAAGGGTAAAGTTAGGGACAGGTGTGGTGGTATGGGTGAGTTTAAGGGTAAAGTTAGGGACAGGTGTGGTGGTATGGGTGAGTTTAAGGGTAAAGTTAAGGACAGGTGTGGTGGTATGGATAGGTTTAAGGGTAAAGTTAGGGAAAGGTGTGGTGGTATGGGTAAGTTTAAGGGTAGGGTTAGGGACAGGTGTGGTGGTATGGATAGGTTTAAGGGTAAAGTTAGGGAAAGGTGTGGTGGTATGGGTAAGTTTAAGGGTAGGGTTAGGGACAGGTGTGGTGGTATGGGTAAGTTTAAGGGTAAAGTTAGGGACAGGTGTGGTGGTATGGGTGAGTTTAAGGGTAAAGTTAGGGACGGTGTGGCGGTGTGGGTAAGTTTCAGGGTAAAGTTAGGGACGGTGTGGTGGTGTGGGTAAGTTTCAGGGTAAAGTTAGGGACAGGTGTGGTGGTATGGGTAAGTTTAAGGGTAAAGTTAGGGACAGGTGTGGTGGTATGGGTATGTTTAAGGGTAAAGTTAGGGACAGGTGTGGTGGTATGGGTATGTTTAAGGGTAAAGTTAAGGACAGGTGTGGTGTTATGGGTAAGATTAAGGGTAAGGTTAGGGACAGGGGTATGGTATGGGTGAGTAAAGGGTAAAGTTAGGGACAGGTGTGGTGGTATGGGTAAGTTTAAGGGTAAAGTTAGTGACAGGTGTGGTTGTATGGGTGAGTTTAAGGGTAAAGTTAGGGACAGGTGTGGTGGTATGGGTGAGTTTAAGGGTAAAGTTAGGGACAGGTGTGGTGGTATGGGTGAGTTTAAGGGTAAAGTTAAGGACAGGTGTGGTGGTATGGATAGGTTTAAGGGTAAAGTTAGGGAAAGGTGTGGTGGTATGGGTAAGTTTAAGGGTAGGGTTAGGGACAGGTGTGGTGGTATGGATAGGTTTAAGGGTAAAGTTAGGGACAGGTGTGGTGGTATGGGTATGTTTAAGGGTAAAGTTAAGGACAGGTGTGGTGTTATGGGTAAGATTAAGGGTAAGGTTAGGGACAGGGGTGTGGTATGGGTGAGTAAAGGGTAAAGTTAGGGACAGGTGTGGTGGTGTGGGTAAGTTTAAGGGTAAAGTTAGTGACAGGTGTGGTTGTATGGGTGAGTTTAAGGGTAAAGTTAGGGACAGGTGTGGTGGTATGGGTGAGTTTAAGGGTAAAGTTAGGGACAGGTGTGGTGGTATGGGTGAGTTTAAGGGGTAAAGTTAAGGACAGGTGTGGTGGTATGGATAGGTTTAAGGGTAAAGTTAGGGAAAGGTGTGGTGGTATGGGTAAGTTTAAGGGTAGGGTTAGGGACAGGTGTGGTGGTATGGATAGGTTTAAGGGGTAAAGTTAGGGAAAGGTGTGGTGGTATGGGTAAGTTTAAGGGTAGGGTTAGGGACAGGTGTGGTGGTATGGGTAAGTTTAAGGGTAAAGTTAGGGACAGGTGTGGTGGTATGGGTGAGTTTAAGGGTAAAGTTAGGGACAGGTGTGGCGGTGTGGGTAAGTTTCAGGGTAAAGTTAGGGACAGGTGTGGTGGTGTGGGTAAGTTTCAGGGTAAAGTTAGGGACAGGTGTGGTGGTATGGGTAAGTTTAAGGGTAAAGTTAAGGACAGGTGTGGTGGTATGGATAGGTTTAAGGGTAAAGTTAGGGAAATGTGTGGTGGTATGGGTAAGTTTAAGGGTAAAGTTAGGGACAGGTGTGGTGGTATGGGTAAGTTTAAGGGTAAAGTTAGGGACAGGTGTGGTGGTATGGGTGAGTTTAAGGGTAAAGTTAGGGACGGTGTGGTGGTGTGGGTAAGTTTCAGGGTAAAGTTAGGGACAGATGTGGTGGTATGGGTAAGTTTAAGGGTAAAGTTAAGGACAGGTGTGGTGGTATGGATAGGTTTAAGGGTAAAGTTAGGGAAAGGTGTGGTGGTATGGGTAAGTTTAAGGGTAGGGTTAGGGACAGGTGTGGTGGTATGGGTAAGTTTAAGGGTAAAGTTAGGGACAGGTGTGGTGGTATGGGTGAGTTTAAGGGTAAAGTTAGGGACGGTGTGGTGGTGTGGGTAAGTTTCAGGGTAAAGTTAGGGACAGGTGTGGTGGTATGGGTAAGTTTAAGGGTAAAGTTAAGGACAGGTGTGGTGGTATGGGTAGGTTTAAGGGTAAAGTTAGGGAAAGGTGTGGTGGTATGGGTAAGTTTAAGGGTAAAGTTAGGGACAGGTGTGGTGGTATGGGTAAGTTTAAGGGTAAAGTTAGGGACAGGTGTGGTGGTATGGGTGAGTTTAAGGGTAAAGTTAGGGACAGGTGTGGTGGTATGGGTGAGTTTAGGGTAAAGTTAGGGACAGGTGTGGTGGTGTGGATAAGTTTAAGGGTAAAGTTAGGGACAGGTGTGGTGGTGTGGGTGAGTTTAAGGGTAAAGTTAGGGACAGGTGTGGTGGTGTGGGTGAGTTTAAGGGTAAAGTTAGGGACAGGTGTGGTGGTATGGGTGAATTTAAGGGTAAAGTTAGGGACGGTGTGGTGGTGTGGGTAAGTTTCAGGGTAAAGTTAGGGACAGGTGTGGTGGTATGGGTGAGTTTAAGGGTAAAGTTAGGGACAGGTGTGGTGGTATGGGTGAGTTTAAGGGTAAAGTTAGGGACAGGTGTGGTGGTGTGGGTAAGTTTAAGGGTAAAGTTAGGGACAGGTGTGGTGGTATGGGTGAGTTTAAGGGTAAAGTTAGGGACAGGTGTGGTGGTGTGGGTAAGTTTAAGCGTAAAGTTAGGGACAGGTGTGGTGGTATGGGTGAGTTTAGGGTAAAGTTAGGGACAGGTGTGGTGGTGTGGATAAGTTTAAGGGTAAAGTTAGGGACAGGTGTGGTGGTATGGGTGAGTTTAAGGGTAAAGTTAGGGACAGGTGTGGTGGTATGGGTAAGTTTAAGGGTAAAGTTAGGGACAGGTGTGGTAGTATGGGTAAATTTAAGGGTAAAGTGGACAGGTATGGTGGTGTGGGTAAGTTTAAGGGTAAAGTTAGGGACGGGTCTGGTGGTATGGGTGAGTTTAAGGGTAAAGTTAGGGACAGGTGTGGTGGTATGGGTAAGTTTAAGGGTAAATTTAGGGACAGGTCTGGTGGTATGGGTGAGTTTAAGGGTAAAGTTAGGGACAGGTGTGGCGGTATGGGTAAGTTTAAGGGTAAAGTTAGGGACAGGTGTGGTGGTATGGGTAAGTTTAAGGGTAAAGTTAGGGACAGGTGTGGTGGTATGGGTAAGTTTAAGGTTAATGTTAGGGACAGGTGTGGTGGTATGGGTAAGTTTAAGGGTAAAGTTAGGGACAGGTGTGGTGGTATGGGTGAGTTTAAGGGTAAAGTTAGGGACAGGTGTGGTAGTATGGGCAAGTTTAAGGGTAAAGTTAGGGACAGGTGTGGTGGTATGGGTAAGTTTAACGGTAAAGTTAGGGACAGGTGTGGTGGTATGGGTAAGTTTAACGGTAAAGTTAGGGACAGGTGTGGTGGTATGGTTGAGTTTAAGTATAGGGATAGGTGTAAGGGAAGTGTCAACAGTGTAATTATAAATGTAATTTCAAAAATCAACTACAGATGTAATTACATGCAGTTATTTAAAAAAATGTAAGTACAATATAAAAACATGTATGTACACAATAAGTGCATTGTATCAAATTATGAATTAAAATGTTAGTACATATAGTTGTTAAGGCCACCTAATATAAAGTGGGTCCTTTTATTTGTTCATCTCTCAATCATCATTGTATTGCATTACATGATATATACAACTACAGAGATTTCATTATAAAACTAAGCATTTAAATATCATCTTACTAAGATGTATTATTGGCAGATATAGAGTGATGACAGATATTTAAATGCATTTTATGTGTAATCTGCTACATAATCTCATTGACTTGCATTACAAGCATCAGAATTTCATCTTACTTTTTGGGCATATAAAGTACCAAATCTTCACCAAACTGCATATTTTTTTGTTTTGTAAAATATTAAATCCATATTCACACTAATATTATATTATAGTAAATGATATAAATACCTGATGTATCAAATATGATATAAAACATAAACACATGCACATATTATATATTTTACAGTTTGTAAATGTATATTTTAGATGTATTAAATGCATGCCTGCTGTGAGCTATCATATCAAAAGAAGGCTTTCATAAAGCGATGGGGATGAAATCATCCACGGCAAATTTTGATTGGTATATGATATGCATCACCAGATTTTGGATATCTGCACTTGTCAGGAAATAAAAATGATCAGTTATTTAGACAAAAAGCCCCACTGAAGTGATTTCCATTATATAATGCATTATAGAGCTTCAAAGAGCAAAATCCGACCACAGGAGAGGTATTATATTTACTGCCTTTACCTGAGGGGTGTGTGTGTGTGTAATAAAACTTTAACGGGTCCATAAACCTGCTCTTGTAGCAGATCCTAATCAGCTCTTTGAGCCTTTGAGCAGACGGCATTCATGCTCTTTGGTGTCTCATTCTCTGTTTACAGAGAGGGGGAAACGCTCGTATTTACACACAGCACTGGACTGAGACTGTGTGGGCAGACAGGCTTATTGCTTAAATGCTCATAATGACCAATTACAGAAACGCATCATCCATCTTAAACATAAAGATTACTGAATCCTTAAGCACAACACAACCCTGGACTGTGATCGTGTCATGTGTTGACAAGCGCGTGGGCTTGAATCTAACCTAGACGTTTCTAATAGAACTCTAAAATGCTTTAATGATCTGATACATCCTGTGAGGATGAAGATAAAGCTTTAAAAGTATTTCTTGTTTGTAATTGTGCATTCATGGCATGGATCAAACTTTTCTACTTACAGAAGAAAATGAATACCTTTTAGAGGTATTTGCTGAGGCATGTATCTATATTAGGTTTACTGTTGATCATACTTTGGACAAACAAGTTTTACTGTGAAATGTGTGCTATGACTTTAAGAGATCTGACTTAAAATATCCACTTGGCAGATGATAAAACAGTAAAATAATATATAAAATAATACAATTTAATAAAAAAGGGTATTTTGATTTGGGCCAGTAACTTAAGCTAGCAACCCTTAATACTGATTACAAATCCAAAGTTTTTCTAATTGAGGCCTAAATGTCAGTTTTTAAGTGGCCTACAACTTCGTGGCTGAGTTTCTGTTGTTCCCAATTGCTTCCACTTTGTTATAATCCCACTAACAGTTGAGCGTGGAATATTTAGTAGTGAGGAAATTTCACGGATGGACTTATTGCACAGGTGGCACCCTATCACGGTCCACGCTTGAGTTCACTGAGCTCCTGAGAGCGACCCATTCTTTCACAAATGTTTGTAGAAGCGTCTGCATGCCTAGTGATTGATTTATACACCTGTGGCCATGAAGGGATTGAACACCTGAATTCAGTGATTTAGAGGGGTGTCCCAATACTTTTGGCAATATAGTGTGTATCTAATGTTTTCTCCCACTGAACAGGTGATGTGCTGCACTATAATGTTTTGCCATGTGTTGAAAACCTGTGTGAGACACTCATGGACATCTAATGAGGAGTCTTGCCATCTTTCAAAGATAATTTTTTATATTTTATTATTTGCACTCAAATGTATACAGGATAACGTTTGCTTGTTTATTCTCTGCTTGGAGTTAGAGAGGTGAGAGGAGATGGTGTGTTGATACGGTGAGCAAAAAACATCAAAGTTCTTTTTCAAACGTAACTGAACTGAAGTTTCACCAGTTTGCAAATGGAGGGGAAAGTAGAAACTCATGGTCCGAACTCTAAATCTAATATCGATTCTTATCACCGCAGGATGCAACACATTCTGTGTGAATACATTAAAAGCAACTGCTCACAAAGTGAATAAATGCTCATATATTTGAGCCACAAAGACAGACAGTACAATAAATCAAAGATTTGGACGTTCGTAAGACGTGTCGGTTGTCAAGTCTGAGTGAAGGAGTTTAGTTAGAGACTGACTCAAGCGGTGCCTATTTTAATAGGCATGAAAACAAACGTGTGTTCTCTGTCCAAACACCTCTAAACGCCTACATGGCTCCACACACACGAAACACACACCGCCAAGTTGAAGTTCCTGCTGTTGACCACTCTCTGTATTTCACCTGCTGAGCAATTACCTGGTGAGAACTATCAACACTAGTATTCACACACACACTCACACACACTTTCGGCCTCCTTATTTGAGTGGTGTTTTGTTGAAGGTATGAGCGGACCCCTGTGTTGGGGCCCCTCCCTGAGCTCACTACCCTCAGAGACAGCGAGAGGGGTGTCAGGATGCACGTGACCCCTCTCTCTCTCACACACACCAGCATACGGATGCAAGTACACACACGCCTTAGCCAAACAGAGGCGCTGCATGTCATCAAGCGTCTGAATTGCATGGGCTGTGCCGGAGCAGCAGGGGTCACTCAGGAGTCCAGCGAGGGCCGCAGACATGTGTGTGTGTGTGAGAGCGTAACGCATGGACGCTCACAGCCTGTACACAGCAAGTAATGACTCCACTGCCAGCCCAATAAAGACAGACACAGAGTCTCTGTTTATGCTTAAACACACACAGTGATGAGGGAGGAGTTGCCTTTGTTCAGTTGCACAAAAGAGCCTTCATTTTACTTTATTTTTCAATGTTTTTAAGCCTTATTTTTTACATGTAATGTGCAGGGACAACTATAAATAAGCCATTAGTAGGTTGACATCCTTAAAAGTTTGGGATGGGAATATCTGTTTGTCCAAACAATGGAGGACATGCAGAGACAGGTCATTACGGTAAGTCCCTCTGCCCTGTTATAGGGATATAGTTCACCCAAAAATTCTAATTATCCCATGGTTCACTCACCCTCAAGACATCCTAGGTATATATGGAGTTATACACAATAACACAATTGGAATTATATTAAATAATATCCTGTTCCCTTTCAGTCGGTCACGTTCGACGTGCCGTGAACTGACCGAAATTGGGATCTGCCTTCAGAGACCTATCTGCTTCGAGTGTTTCGAGCCAATTGACATTGGCATGCGGTTCAGGCTCCGCCACGCGCGAGTATAAATCTGAAGTGAAACACCGCATATTCGCTTTCGCCGGAGCCAAACATTTGTATTACTCAGTGTTCCTGCGGAGTGTATCGTGACACGAGTCTACAAGAGAGAAGCTCTTCCGGCTGGAGATGCGGCACAGTACAGCGGCGGTCGCGAGCCTTTGAAGAAAACAAACAGCTGTTCTGACAGCTCGCTGGGCGCTGTGTGCTCGCAGTGGGCTTGCACCCTAAAACCACTGTGAGCAGCGGCCATCTCCCCTGTGTGCCTCGGCACGTGAAGAGCGTTTTCCTTCTCTTAAAGAGCTACGGTTTGACCCTGCGTCTTTTTCAAGATGTCATTCAAACCGTGTGTTTCTGACAGCCGGTTTCTGTCCCCAGCTGGCCAGACACGATCGCTGCCTCACGTGTTTAGGCGTTCAGCACGCTGAGGCGGCGTTAAGTGAATGACTCATGTTCCCACTGCGGGAACATGACCATCGCAGTTCTACGGTCTAGGCTCGACTACCTGAAAAAGGGAGCGGCCCCATTGCGCATCCCCGATCTAGTGGTCCTCCGCTGCAAAGCAGAGGGCTGCTACTGGCTGATGCCTTTGGCGGAGACCTGAGGTTACAGTGAGACACCCCGGCGGGACACCAAGCCCGCCGGGATCCTCCCCCTCCGCTGCGCGGTTGAGCTGCCGAAAGAAGCGGCCCGGTCCTTCCACGGGGCGGTCGTGACTTTCGGGGCTCGGTTGAGATATGTTGTCGGTTGCTGCATCGGGGGCGAGCTAATGGACTCGGAGATGAGGACCCGGCTGCGTTGCCCCCTTCCGGGGTGGTAGCGTTGCCCGAGCCTGATCCGGAGCTCACGGCTATGCTTTCCGGGCGCCGTGAGTGTTGGGCTCGAGTGGAACCCTCCACCGTGTCCCGAACCCTCACGCGGTTGGGCGATTGGTACCGGGGCGGCCGTGCTGGTTTTCAGCGCCCGGCCCCGATACCATTCTTCCCGGAAGTGCATCAGGAGCTCACTAAATCGTGGATGGCACCCTTTCATGCCAGACACCGAGGAAGTGGCTCCTCCGTCCTCACCACCCTTGACGGGCGGCGCGGCTAAGGGATGCGTGGAGATCCGCCAGTCGAGCGGTCGGTTGCGATGCAACTGTGTCCAAAGGCGGTACCGACTGGCGTGAAATCGCGTCTCCCTCTCGGGCGTGTAAGTTCTCGTCCGCTCTGTTGGGCAAGTCTTACACCGCCTGCGGAGAAGCGCGTCTGCCTTGCATGCCATGGCGTTGCTGCAGGTCCACCAGGCCAAGGCACTCAGGACATGCAGGTGGGCCCGACCCAGCAGTTCTGCAAGAACTGCGCAGGCAGGACCTCGCCCTCCGGGCGGCGAAAGTCACCGCGCTCCTGGGTCGGGCGATGTCCACCATGGTGGTCCAGGAGCGCCACCTTTGGCTGAACCTGGCGGATATGAGTGAGACCGACAAAGTGCGGTTCCTCAACGCCCCTGTCTGCCAGGCCGGCCTCTTGGCGGCGCCATCGAGAGCTTCGCCCAGCAGTTCTCGGTGGCCCAGAGGCAGACGGAGGCGATCAGAAGCATCCTGCCCCGACGGCCCGCTGCTGCTTCCACCCAGCCGCCGGTAGCAGCGCCCGCCAGCCCGCCGCCGAGGGCGCCCTCCTGCGTCCGCCTCCGCCCCTGCAAAGCCCAAGCAGCAGCCTCCACCCGGGCAGCAGGCGGCCGGGCGCAGGAGCAGCGCCCAACCCGCCAGGGCCCCGCTAAGTCCGCCGGCAAGCGCAAGGGCAAGCGGCCCTGAGACGGGCAGCCCAGGAGAAGAGAAGCTGCTCTGGGGAGATGGTGTCCGCACCCCCCCCGGAGGAGGACCGGGGGGAGAATACATCCAACAAGATCCTGCCGCTGGCTCTCCGGAGTCCAGCGGTACCCACATTCTCAATAAAAGAGCAGTTTCTCCTCCCTGGGCTCCAAGAGGGCCAGGTTGGCAGTGTGCGACGCCCGGGCCTTGCCACTCCTTTCCTCCCCTCTTTCGCCAGGGGCAGCACCATGGGCACCGAGGACGCCAACAGGCCTTCTCACCCACGGTCTCCCACCCTGGAATATTCAGTCAACACTCCGGCCGCCCACGGGCCTCCCGAGTCGGGCTGAATATTCCACCTCTGCTTCCGAGCAGTGGGCAGCAGAGTGGGCACTGGGGACGCCACCAGGCCTTCCCACCCACCCTCTGTCCAAACCAGGAGTGCTCAGGCAACACTCCGGGCCGCCTCGGGCCACCCGAGTCGGGCCAGAGTACTCCGCCTCGCTGCCCCACCCCGGCACGCCTGTGGTGCCGTTGGTCCCGCTTATGCACGGTCTCTGGGGACCTGGCTAGGTCTCCCAGGCCGCCTCGCTGGCTCATCCGCACCATCAGACTCGGCTACGCGATTCACCCGCCGCCTCCCAAGTTCAGGGCATCCTCTTCACCTCCGTGCGGAGCAGCGATGCCCATGTCTTGCGGTCAGAGATCGATGTCCTACTGGCGAAGGGCGGTCGAGCCGGTTCCTCCAGCCGATATGAAGTCAGGGTTCTACAGCCCTTACTTCATTGTGCCCAAGAAAGGGGGTGGGTTAAGGCCAATCTTGGACCTGCGTGTTCTGAATCGGGCCCTACACAAGCTCCCGCTCAGGATGCTAACGCAGAAACGCATCTTCGAGTGCATCCGTCCCCAAGATTGGTTTGCAGCGATCGACCTGAAGGACGCGTACTTTCATGTTTCCATTCTCCCGAGACACAGACCGTTCCTACGCTTTGCGTTCGAGGAGGGCATATCAGTACAAAGTCCTGCCCTTCGGCTGTCCCTGTCGCCCCGCGTCTTCACGAAGGTCGCGGAGGCAGCCATTGTTCCGCTCAGAGAACGTGGCGTTCGTATCCTCAACTACCTCGACGACTGGCTGATACTGGCCCAGTCGGGAACAGTTGTGCGAACACAGGGACATGGTGCCACCTCAGCCTGTTGGGCCTTCGGTCAACCGAGAAGAGCAAACTCTGTCCTCACAGAGGATCTCTTATCTCGGTATGGAGTTGGATTCGTCAACCGGACTGCTCGCCTCACAGAAGAGCGAGTCCAGGCTGTGCTGAACTGCTTGAATACGCTCAAGGGCAGGACGGCGGTCCCACTGAAACTTTTTCAGAGGCTCCTGGGGCATATGGCATCTGCAGCCGCGTAACGCCGCCGGATTGCTACATATGAGACCGCTTCAGCACTGGCTTCATGGCCGAGTCCCGAGATGGGCGTGGCAGAGCGGCAGGTACCGGGTCCCAGTCACCCCGCACTGCCGCCAAACCTTCAGCCCGTGGTTGGACCCTTCGCTTTCTACGGGCGGAGTACCCTTTAGAGCAAGTGTCCAGGCATGCGGTGGTCTTCACGGATGCCTCGACCACGGGCTGGGGGCCACGCATAACGGGCACGCAGTTTCAGGTCTGTGGACGGGCCCCAACCGCGCTTGGCATATCAATTGCCTGGAGTTACTGGCAGTACGCCCGCCCTGGCCCGGTTCAAGAAACCGCTTCAGGGCAAGCACGCACTGGTCCGCTCGACAGCACCGCGCCGCGCGCATCAACCGACAGGGTGGTCTACGCCCCGCTGCATGCTCCAGCTCGCCCGCCATCTCCTCCTGTGGAGTCAGAAGTTTGTGAGGTCACTGCCATTCACATCCCAGGTGCGCTGAACCAGACAGCCGACGAGCTCTCGCCAGTCGACACCTCCGGGCGAATGGCGACTCCACCCCGAGCGTCCCAGCTGATATGGGACCACTTCGGGAGGCACAGGTAGACCTGTTCGCCTCCGGACTCGACCCATTGCCAGTGGTACTACTCCTGAACGGAGGTACCTTAGGCATAGATGCACTGGCGCACAGCTGGCCCCGGGACCTACGCAAGTATGCGTTTCCCCAGTGAGCCTTCTCGCACAGACACTGTGCAAGGTCAGGAGGACGAGGAGCAGGTCTTGCTAGTTGCGCCCTACTGGCCCAACCGACCTGGTTCCCAGAACTCTCACTCCTCGCGACAGCCCCTCCTTGGCCGATTCCCTGAGGAGGGACCTTCTTTCTCAGGGGCGGGCACTCTATGGCACCCGCGCCCAGACCTCTGGAAACTCCATGTCTGGTCCCTGGACGGACGCGGAGGTTCTAGGTGGCCTACCACAAGCTGTGGTAGACACCATCGCTTCAGCTAGAGCCCTCTACGAGGCGCCTCTACTCTCTGAAGTGGAACCTGTTCGTTGAGTGGTGTTCTTCCCGCCGGGAAGACCCCAAGGTGTTCGGTTAATGTTGTGCTTTCCTTCCTGCAGGATGGGTTGGATCAAGGCTGTCTCCTTCCACCCTCAAAGTATACGCCGCAGCAATAGCGGCGTATCACGATGCAGTAGAGGGTAAGACCTTAGGTAAGCACGACTTAATCGCCAGGTTCCTCAGAGGTGCGAGGAGACTAAATCCTCCTCGTCGCACTCGATACCCTCTTGGGACTTAGCCCTGGTGCTCAGAGCACTTCAGGGTCCTCCATTCGAGCCTTTGCAGTCCGTGGAGCTAAATATTCTGTCCATGAAGACAGTTCTCCTGATTGCATTGGCTTCAATCAAGAGGGTAGGGGACCTGCATGCACTTTCGGTCGACGAATCGTGCCTAGAGTTCGGCCGCCAACTCTCACGTGGTCCTGAGACCCCGGCCTGATACGTGCCCAAGGTTCCTACCACTCCCTTCGGGACCAGGTGGTGAACCTGCAAGCGCTGCCTTCGGAGGAGGCAGACCCAGCCCTAGCTTTGTTATGTCCCGTCCGCGCTCTGCGCGCACATTGACCGGACACAGAGCTTCAGATCCTCACAGCAGCTCTTCATCTGTTACGGAGGCCAGCAGAAGGGAAAGGCTGTCTCCAAGCAGAGGTTAGCCCACTGGATAGTGGATGCTATCGCCTTGGCCTACCAGTCCCAAGACGTGCCTTGCCCGCTTGGGTTGCGAGCTCACTCAACAAGGAGTGTTGCCTCCTCCTGGGCGTTGGCTCAAGGCGCCGCTGACAGAGATATGTAGAGCTGCGGGCTGGGCGACACCTAACACGCTCGCTAGATTCTATAGCCTCCGTAGAGCCGGTATCTTCCGTGTACTCGCCCCAGTGGCCAGTAGCGCTAAGTGCCCGCTCTAGTGTCGGCTTGCATACGCCACTCCCGCCTCTGGGCCGGATACGCGTCTATTTTGCTCCAGTTGTGTTCCCGAAACGGCTAACCCTGTGAGTTCCTCCGTCACCCCTTCCGGTGTCAGGCGTGGCGGCCGTCTGGTGACGCCAGGCCTGCACCCGTATGCTTGTGGAACGTGTGTAGGCTGGGTATCCATATGTAGCGGTCCCTCACGGCTACCCCATATGTGTATTCTCCACGGTTTCAGCTACCCTAACTGGCTAGCCCTGTCTTTCCCTCGACAGAGCCCTCTGTCGCTCCTGGAGGTGCGCTTCCCTGGGACCAGGCTGGAATCACCCCAGGGACTGCCATATGTTGCACTCCCTGCTAGGTTAGTCCGTATGTGTATTCTCCACCTCTCCTTCCATTGAAGGATGTGGCTCCGCAGTATGCCATCTCCCCGAGACGGGCATGCTTTCCCAGCGTTATCCAATAGTCACGCTGAGTGGGTCTTGCAGGAACAGCAGTGACTGTCCTTCCCTGCCGGGAGCCCTGACTCCCACTCCAACATAGGAGTGGTCCAGCGAGCTCAGGCAGGGCGCTGGAAGGGCCAGCATCCCTGGCGTGTTGGTAAGGATCCCAATTGCGTCGGTCAGTTCCGGCGTCGTCGAGCGTGACCGACTGAAGGGGCGTCTCGGTTCGTATGTAACCCTCGTTCCCTGAAGGAGGGAACGGAGACGCACGCCCCGCCGCCAGGTGCTGTGCTTCCGCTGAAGGACCTGCCACTAGTTTGGCTCCTCAGCAGAAAACGAATATGCGGTGTTTCACTTCCGTATTTATACCCGCGTTGCGGGCGGAGCGTGAACCGCATGCCAATGTCAATTGGCTCGTTTAGAAACACTCGAAGCAGATAGGTCTCTGAAGGCAGATCCCAATTCATCGGTCAGTTCCGACGTACGTCTCCGTTCCCTCCTTCAGGGAACGAGGGTTACATACGTAACCGAGACGTTTTTTCCAAGCTTTATAATGGCAGTGAATGGTACCCTAGATTTTGAAGCCCAAAGAAGTGCATCAATCCATCATAAACGTACTCCACATGGCTTCAGAGTACTAATAAAGGCCTTCTGAAGCAAAGCCATGCGTTTTTGTAAGAAGAATATCCATAATTAAAGTTATAAACTAACTGTAAAGTTCATCAACTGTACATACATACTGTATATACACTTGACTGCACACTGAACATTCAGAAGACACAAGAGAGTGGTGTTTTACATTTGTCATATCCGTTTAGCGTGTATGTGACTAATCATTTGATGTTTGTGTGAAGAGTTACGCAAAAACACAATTTTTAGATGAGTTGAAATAGTTTTGAATGAAGTGTTTGCTTTTGCAAGAGATGCATGATGTTTTGCATGTGTGTGTGTGTGTGTGTGTGTAGAGTTTAGAGAAAAGGAGCCATAGTTTGAGAAACTGTAAGCAAATAAAAAAGCTGTAATATTACATAATATTAATGAAATAAAAGGCCACTTGAGTGTACTTAAAGATAACTTAACTTTCTGATAATGTCAAATTTTTCAAGTTTTAAAGTACATTTTAATTAATTAATTAATCTCCTCTGCATCTGAGTTTTTGCACATGTAAAGTACTTGAGTATTATTGTAACTGTATTGTTAATATTACATTTAAAAATTAATACATTTTAAACATACTTTAACTGTCTGTATTTTAAAGACAATAGAAGCTATGATGAAAAAATACATATAAAGTACTTGAAAACTACAATATACTTTCATTTAATTGAAATTAACATGCAAATAAGTGTCCGAAAACAGTAATTTCAGTTTGCACTTAAGTATATTATTTCCGTTATAAGTACTGTAATGGCCTTGAAGTGTTCTTTTATAATGTATTTTATAATATTTACATAGGGTTTGCAGTGTCATATTTCCAAGTGGGTGTGGCCTTAAAGAGAGCACGAATGTACATAATCATTTACGGTAATGTCTGATCAAATGTATGTGTTTGTTTTATCCGTCCTATTGTTTTAACGTTTGTTCTTAATCATCTTGTGTATTTATTTATTAATCATGGTGAGGCAAGAGTTAATTAAAAAACAAGTAAGTGGGAAAATGTGTGTGTTTAAGGAAGCCGTCGCTAGAGGAAGGGAGGACTGAGGACGGATCATGGTTTGAGTGGATCTAAGCAAGGTTATTGAAGCGCTGCTGAAACTCTGACCTCAATAGTTGAAGAGGTTTTTATTGATAACCTGTTTTATTTCTGATATTTCGATATTTCGCCCTTTACCCATTACAGGAGACAGGAGCTGGATTTATTAGTGAACTGACTTGATTTAAGGGACTTTGAACATTGGGAGAGTTTGAGAAACATTATTTCTCCAATTATACGATTTTGGGTCAGAAGTCCGGGATCATTAATCCACATGTGGAGATGACAGCTTTTTAGACCACTGATACATGAAACATATAGCCTACGGCAAGAAAACATAAGAGAGAGCGAAAGGAAGTGCTAGGACAAGCAATTACTGAGCATAAATATGTGTTAAATGCATATTAAGGGTCTTTCCTAAGGAAAAACATAGCAACTACATATTTTCAAAACTGAATTATGACTTGAACTATGGTTCAGATTCAGAGAAAATGGAACATCACAATTTATGTCAATCAACACTGTTGGCTACGGCACTATAGTTATAGACTGAATATACTATTATTGTTCACTCCCACTCCCATGTTCATTGATCACTTCCATCATAATTAACAAAGCAAGCAAAAATCATAATTATAATCAACAAAATTCTTCATAGTTGATGTGCTGAGTAGACCCCTCTAGATCTAGATGTCGTTCTGGTTTTCCATTTACTCTTCCATATGTTGATGGGCTGGATCTGAAAAGGCTCTTTGTTTGGGAATTGATATTCACTCACTCTTGTCCCTGTGGGAAGAGCCGCTGTCCTGCTGAACCTCCCACTGTCACTCTATCACTTCTTCTGACCCTCCATCTTTCTGCCTTCATTCTTTTGTCGCCCCTTACATTCCATTCACTTCCTTTGTTTTCCTCTCTAAATCCCTCTTTCCCTCACCGTCATGTTTTCTCTTTCTCTTTTTCTCTCTCAGTTTGTATTTCTTGCTGTTTTTCTTTTCTTCCCCCTCCTCCTTTCTCCAGCTGTCCCCATCCCCCTCTCCTCTTCCTGTCCAAAGCCCAGTGAGACACCCCACACCTGTACAACACACACACACACACACACACACACACACACACACACACACACACACACACACACACGCCCTCTAACACCACCTTCCCTGTCTCTCCATGTCGGTCTCTCTCTCTCTCGCCATCAGTGCCCACAAGAGTCTCTCGCTCTTAAACTCTCGTTTTGTGCCTCTAAGCATGAGACTTATTGATATAAATAGCTGTGCACAAAGTGCAGTGTGTTCAGCGCTGGACAGCCCAACACAGAGGTGTGTGATTTTGTGTAAGAGGGAGGATATTTAAAACTGTCACAAACACACAGCATATATTTGGGGTCCAACAGGGGGAGGGGATACAGACTATATATATATACAGACTGACATTGTGAAATATTCAAATTTAGCTAAATATTAATTTTACATATGTAATTTATAAATAAATTATATATATGACATATAGAAAATGTATATTTACCAAGAAAATGCAACAGCTGGAACAACTGTGTGATATACTGTGCATGGAAACATAAACTGCAAAGAATCATATCTTGATTTTTAATATTTTGGTAAATACATGTGAAAATCCGTCACTACTAATAACACTGTAAACAAATTAATAAAAAATGATAATATTAATAATAATCATGGTTACATTTATTTATTCAGGATATATATATTATTTTAATATTTATTATCTAATATTATATTATGTTATATTATACAATGAAGAAATCTGTGTTCAGTTTCTGAAACTAGCTTTAGCTGTTTTACAAATTTACAAGATTTATATATGATATAATTATACACTATTATAACATTTAATGTAATTTATAACAAATAAAAAAAGTTTAAACTGTTGTATACACAGTCACACATACATATACATATATATACAAACATTAATTATTTTAATATGATATTAAATAATACAAGTATAATTTTTTCTTTTTTCTAGCTTGAGCTGTTTTACTAATTTACAAGAATTATGATATAATCAATAACATGATATAATATAATTATACACTATTATAACATGTAAATATATAATATATATATATATATTAAAATAAATTAATGAAGTGTATATTTTATATTATATTATATTATTATATGTTACTATTTATTTATTATTTATTTGACTGATTTATAAGATCCTATATTCCTCCGGTCCTATATTACCGGTTAAAGCAATGATGGGACGCTTTGATCCTCGATTAGACATTACCAAACCCCTCCATGAGTATAAGCCTGACGGCGAGACGCTTAAACTGTGAAGTGGCCTCTGGATTTGAAACAGTTAACAGCCTTTATTGGCGTGTAAACAAAGGCTGAGGAGAAACGTCTATCTCTTTCACCCCCCTAAACCTGCACAACATCAGATGAATCTTTCCCCATTAAGATGACAACACAATTTGAGCTGAAGCTGAGTGTAAATAAAAGAGTGAGGGGAGATGATACATCAGAAGGAGAGCAGCACACCTCCATTACACCAACACATTTATTTCCATCCAGAGAGAGAGAGGAGAGAGGAGAGAGCAAAGCAATGGACACCAGCCAAGATGCAGAAAGAAACCCATATCTAAATGCAATGAAGGAAATGAGCATTTTGGGACGTTCAGACATTAACTTTCATCAATGCAGTCATTCCAAACACACACACACACACACACACACACACTCAGAACACGGAGTGTGTGCTCATAAAGACCTGGCAGTAACATACAAGCAGTCGTTAAGCACATAACAGTAGTTTTGTCACCATTAACCAGTGCTGAAAAAGCAATAGCAAAGCCCCATCTGTCGTGTGTGTGTGGGTTTTGTGTGCATTGTGTGTACTGTCAAAACAAAAGGCCAACCTTGGATCACATTCTTAAAAGTCATTTTTCTAGGGAGAATCACTGAAATAACAGAGCGTTCTGGTGCTGTTTTTGAGTGTTTAAAAGCTCTGAAGACAGTGTTGGTGTGTGTGGTGCTAGAGTCGGGCTTTGTGTGTGTATTGATTGAGCTGTAATTGATCTGATAGTTCTCTGTGATAATTGACTATTATCCGTGATTACAGACGGCAGCTCTGTGGCCTGAACTCACTGACCAGCGACCAAACAACAAAGGCTGGAAACACACAGAAGACAATACAACAGTTCCATCTCTCTAAACAATGCTAATGTCATTGACTTTATCATGTTTAATACAATATTAATAAAGCTGTTATAACATGCTGTTGTCCCTTCATGACTTATAAAACATTCCAGTCCTTTCATAATGATTTAAAAAAAAAGCTATACTATACTCACAATCCCTCAACTATTATATGTTTCTGTCCTTTCACGGGGCTGTGGTAAAACAGTTTATGCCTTACGACTGTTATTGTACTGTTATATTGTAAATGTTGTTCTTTCTATTCATCAAATAAACCTAAAAAATAAAATGTATCACGGTTTCCACAGATACGTATATGAATCAGCACAACTGTTATCAATGCTGATAACAATCATACATTTCTTGATCGTCAAATCCTCACATTAGAATGATTTCTGAAGGATCATGTGACACTGAAGACTGGACTAAATAAAATAAATTCAGCTTTGATCACAGGAATAAATTACACTTTACTATATATTCACATAGAAAACTGTTATTTTAAACTGTATATATAAGTGTGTGTGTGTGTGTGTGTGTGTGTGTGTGTGTGTGTGTGTGTGTGTGTGTGTGTGTGTGTGTGTGTGTGTGTGTGTGTGTGTGTGTCTGTGTGTGTCTGTGTGTGTGTGTGTGTGTGTAGTGTGTGTCTGTGTGTGTGTGTGTGTGTGTGTGTGTGTGTGTCTGTGTGTGTGTGTGTGTCTGTGTGTGTGTGTGTGTGTGTGTAATGTGTAATGTGTATAATTATTAAGTGAATACACACATACATTTATATATTTAAGACAAATTTCACAATTTTTCAATGTATCAAATAAATGCAGCCTTGGTGAACAGAAGAGACTGCTTTATTTACTGACCTTTCACTGTAAACCCAGATAAGTTGGCAAAAAAGAAAAGAGAAATTGAGGTAATCAGTTACATCAAAAATCTTCTAAGTTACAAAATTTTAAGTTTAAGTAAGCAGAACTAGCAGATTTTGTCTTTTATTTTGTAATCATACATTTGAATAGCTTTTAACTTAAAATATCTGAGTAAGCTGATTCATTCTTTTAACTTAAAAAGATAATGTAATCTCAACTTACATTTTTTAGTAGTGCTGTCAAATGATAAATCGCGATTAATTGCATCCAAAATAAGAGTTTGTGTTTACATAATATATGTGTGTGTAATGTGTATAATTATTAAGTGAATAAACACACATATATTTATATATTTAAGACAAAATGTAAGATTTACTGCATATATAAAATATTTATATTTAATATAAATGTTATATATATATATATATATATATATATATATATATATATATATATATATATATATATAATATATGCAAATATTTCTTAAATATATAAATGTATGTGTGTGTATTCACATAATAATTATACACAGTACACACATATATTATGTAAACACAAACTCTTATTTTGGATGCGATTAATCGTGATTAATCGATTGACTGCACTCATTTTTAGTAGTGAAAACTTGGCTTTAACTTAACTTTAGCTAATTCAGTAAATGTCAACTTGCTAATTGGTAACATAATGCTGTGATAGCATTAGCATAGAATGGCAATTGCTGAATGAGGACAGAAATATAAAATATTCAGCATAAATCTTTTCTCAAACTAAGCTCATGCTCTACTCGTCACCAAGACGATAAAACCTCTAAAAAACCCAACATAACAGAAACTCTTCTAAATTACGAAACATTACACAAAACTAAATCTCCCACTTAACGTTAATCTTGCTCATAAAAAACATAATATAACACTAAATGTTTGCATTTACTGTCCCTGAGTGTCATGGCAAAGCATGCTGGGAAATAGAAATCCCAGCCCAATTCCAGTTAAATTTAAGTTTGTCTAAATTAAAAGAAACAAGTTCATAGAACTCAAAACAATAAATCAGTTCAGATGACTTAAATGTGTCAGTGCTGTGAACTCAAAAGAAAAGAAAGTTCTAAATACTCATAATAAGTTATTTGATTAAACTTATTTAAATATAAGTTTACCCTACTCAAACCAATGCATTATTTTGAGCATTAGGGTTTATAGTAGTGCATTAATGTCTAAAATGTGTCTAACCATGTATGACTGTTATAAAATATTAATGTCCCTTCATTACTGTACTTTCATAGGGTAGTTTTTTCCCCCTTATAAAACCCTGTTCAACTATAACTTTAATGATAACGCTAAATATATAGTTCTAATAAACATTCTCAGAGTTCACATCACAGCTATAACGGCAATGAAAAACAATATCGTTGGAATCACTTTCAGAGCGATCTTTGTCCAGCTGATGAACGACAAAAACACTGACAGCCAATCAGAATCCCTCCTGTTTAAAAGAGCTTGAGCTTTTAAAGCGGCAAACAACAAAACTCCAGCACGCTTAAAATAAACAGAGCGACATTGTGCTTTGGTGTGAGTGGACACTAATATAGTTATCGGTGTAGTTATATTGGTGTGAACGGGCCTTAAGCCTGTTATAATACATTATTATCCCTGCATTTGACTGTTATAATTATAGACTATTATTAAACTGTCCTAGTATGTTACAGTATAACTCTTCACGAGGCTGTTATTATAGGCTACAGTTCTTTTATGAAACTGCAATGATACTGTTTCTATATAGTGTACAGGTATGTCCCTTATTAGAAATAATCCAGAAAGCAACATCCACAAATACAACAACACAGATCCCTACACCTGACTGTGGAGAGTGTGTGTTATGTGCGTTACGAGCGAGGAGTGTGTGTCGATGGTGTGTATTGGTGCGTGTCTGACCCTGCCTGATAGGTCCCCTTGATTTGGTTTAGACAGATGCAACTCATTGTAGCTTAATAAATGGGATGACCCAGGGGAGTGTTGCTAACCGTCTCTATTAACTCTCAAACATGTCAGCCAATATAAAAACCTCCTGACCCCTGCAAAGGTCAACTGTGACACGCATGTTTACTCAGAGAAACAAGACCAGCGCGGACAGGCCTGTTTTATGGGTCTGCTTTAAAACAGGAAAAATCAAAGGGAATAAGACAGAAAAATAGGGATGAGACAAGGCTTAAAAATTCGAAAGCCTTTGAAATGAAGCCAAACGCCATCAAAAGCACTGACTAACAAGTGCAGCTGGAAAAAAGCCTCTTCATTTATTACATTTACTTGAAGAAACTATTTTAATGACACCACACTACTCTTAAAAAATAAATACTACATGACTTTACCCTCCGTACCACAGTTTATATCAAATACCATGGTATGGAGGGTTTTTTTATTGCTACATTGTATCATCGTTGAATATAGAACATGATTCGAGATTGTGGATATGGTGAATATTTCTAGTAATATTTATTAGGGGAGCTGATGAAAAGGAAATACCTGACAGTGTTAACAGTTTTAAGAATAAAAATTCTACTGACTGTAATGAAATTGGCGTCATTATTAAAAATATTATAGAATATATAAAGTGTATAGATATATTTGTAATCAGTCCTTTTTAGCAGTAATATTTCCAACAAATCAGCTAAAGTTATTTCTGAAGATAGACATCTTCTACAGATCTGCTTTCCCAGTTCTCAAACATTTTAAAGAAATTATTTGTGCACATTGATAATTTTATAGATAAACACAATTTATTGAGTGAACATCACTATGGCTTTAGAGCAAACAGGTCGACCTCAGTGGCAGTGATGGAACTGATAATAAAGATTTCCACTTCAATGGATAATAATGAATATACTGTGGAGGTGTTCCTAGATTTATTTAGGCCCCAAATTGTTTGTACTGTATATAAATGATATTTGTAAAGTGTCTAAAATATTAAAAATGGTTATGTTTGCTGACGACACAAATGTATATAGTTTGGGGAAAAAATTGGAACAGCTTCTGAATACAGTGGAGATTGAATTGATGGTCTTAAAAAAGTGGCTTGATGATAATAGACTTTCATTGAATTTAAGTAAAAGTGTTTTTGAACGAATCTCTTGAGTGAATGATTCAATGACTCACTCATAAAGACTTCACTTGTTTCATTACTGGATGAATTAAAAACAAAGCTAATTA
Source organism: Gobiocypris rarus (assembly GCA_023029165.1). NCBI lineage: Eukaryota > Metazoa > Chordata > Actinopteri > Cypriniformes > Gobionidae > Gobiocypris > Gobiocypris rarus. Next base: position 10,286,608 of record CM040910.1, on the reverse strand, counting down.
GGATTAATAATGACAAATTCTGAGTGTTATAATAGATCATGAATTATGTTGGAAACATAAATACCAAAAAAGTGTCTAAATGCATTGCGGTATTAAATAGAACAAAACATATTTTGAATGAAAACTCATTATATTTATTGCATTGTGTGTTCCATACATTAGGTGTGGGGTCATACATATAAAACCAATATAAATCCAATAAATACATTACAAAAGAGAGCAATGAGATTTGGAAAATGGGTTGACTATTGTGAACCAACAAATATAAAATTATTAAATTACATGCATTAAAAATTTTACACTTTTTGTTTTAAAAACAAGGTGATACATAACTCAATATGAATGATTTGTATTTTGTAATACTATTGTAATAATATCTGAAACGTTCACCATGTGAACTTCATTCAAATATGTATTTAATGCTTTGTTGGAAAAACAAGCTGGACTGCTTTAAAACATTTTTAAAACATTCAAAATGGTACATTTAGAGCCTCCTTTGAAGTGTTGATGCTTTGATGTTTTTGGATCATTCTCAAATCATGCTTTAGAAGCTTTTGTAGCAACACAGGCTCATTGGTAATACGTGCCTCAACTTACCTCTACACTACTCCAAGAATACACCTATACATACAATTCACTGCTGTTTCCATCTGAAATGAACACTAGTGGCAGTAAAACACCAACTATTTGTATCCCTTTTCACACAAATTATGATTACAAGGGCAAATTATCGATTAATAAAGACTTTAACATGGTTCCTTGCATTTTTTTGTTGTAGTGCATGATTTTACGTTTGCACCAACTAGCAGACTACATGTGTATTGCTTTTCTAAAGTTCTTATCTGGTACAATCCAAAAATATCAAAGCATCAACACTTCAAAGGAGGCTCTAAATGTACAATTTTGAAAGTTTTAAAAATGCTCTAAAGCAGTCCAGCTTGTTTTTCCAGCGCTGTATTTGCGATGAGGAGAGCCTGAGTAGGAGTAAAACACAGCATTCTGTGCAGAGTTTAAACGGGTCATACATGAAACCAGACTTCATTTGTCCCAATGAAAAGCATATTTACACTGTCTGATCGTTCTCTATCCCCTATATAGTGCACTGTCTGATCGTTCTCTATCCCTTATACAGTGCACTGTCTGATCATTCTCTATACCCTATATAGTGCACTGTCTAATCGTTCTCTATCCCCTATATAGTGCACTGTCTGATCATTCTCTATCCATTATATAGTGCACTGTCTGATCGTTCTCTATCCCCTATATAGTGCACTGTCTGATCGTTCTCTATCCCCTATATAGTGCACTGTCTGATCATTCTCTATCCATTATATAGTGCACTGTCTGATCGTTCTCTATCCCCTATATAGTGCACTGCCTGATCGTTCTCTATCCCCTATATAGTGCACTGTCTGATCATTCTCTATCCATTATATAGTGCACTGTCTAATCGTTCTCTATCCCCTATATAGTGCACTGTCTGATCGTTCTCTATCCCCTATATAGTGCACTGTCTGATCATTCTCTATCCATTATATAGTGCACTGTCTGATCATTCCCTATCCATTATATAGTGCACTGTCTGATCATTCCCTATCCCCTATATAGTGCACTGTCTGATCGTTCTCTATCCCCTATATAGTGCACTGTCTAATCGTTCTCTATCCCCTATATAGTGCACTGTCTGATCATTCCCTATCCCCTATATAGTGCACTGTCTGATCGTTCTCTATCCCCTATATAGTGCACTGTCTGATCGTTCTCTATCCCCTATATAGTGCACTGTCTGATCGTTTCTCTATCCCTATATAGTGCACTGTCTGATCGTTCTCTATCCCTATATAGTGCACTGTCTGATCGTTCTCTATCCCTATATAGTGCTCTGTCTGATCATTCCCTATCCCTATATAGTGCACTGTCTAATCGTTCTCTATCCCCTATATAGTGCTCTGTCTGATCATTCCCTATCCCTATATAGTGCACTGTCTGATCGTTCTCTATCCCCTATATAGTGCACTGTCTGATCGTTTCTCTATCCCTATATAGTGCACTGTCTGATCGTTCTCTATCCCCTATATAGTGCACTGTCTGATCGTTCTCTATCCCCTATATAGTGCACTGTCTAATCGTTCTCTATCCCCTATATAGTACACTGTCTGATTATTCTCTATCCATTATATAGTGCACTGTCTGATCGTTCTCTATCCCTATATAGTGCACTGCCTGATCGTTCTCTATCCCTATATAGTGCACTGTCTGATCATTCTCTATCCATTATATAGTGCACTGTCTAATCGTTCTCTATCCCTATATAGTGCACTGTCTGATCGTTTCTCTATCCCCTATATAGTGCACTGTCTGATCATTCTCTATCCATTATATAGTGCACTGTCTGATCATTCCCTATCCATTATATAGTGCACTGTCTGATCATTCCCTATCCCCTATATAGTGCACTGTCTGATCGTTCCTCTATCCCCTATATAGTGCACTGTCTAATCGTTCTCTATCCCCTATATAGTGCACTGTCTGATCATTCCCTATCCCTATATAGTGCACTGTCTGATCGTTCTCTATCCCTATATAGTGCACTGTCTGATCGTTCTCTATCCCCTATATAGTGCACTGTCTGATCGTTCTCTATCCCGTATATAGTGCACTGTCTGATCGTTCTCTATCCCCTATATAGTGCACTGTCTGATCGTTCTCTATCCCCTATATAGTGCACTGTCTGATTATTCTCTATCCATTATATAGTGCACTGTCTGATCGTTCTCTATCCCTATATAGTGCACTATCTGATCGTTCTCTATCCCCTATATAGTGCACTGTCTGATCGTTCTCTATCCCCTATATAGTGCACTGTCTGATCGTTCTCTATCCCCTATATAGTGCACTGTCTGATTATTCTCTATCCATTATATAGTGCACTGTCTAATCGTTTCTCTATCCCTATATAGTACACTGTCTGATTATTCTCTATCCATTATATAGTGCACTGTCTAATCGTTCTCTATCCCCTATATAGTACACTGTCTGATCATTCTCTATCCATTATATAGTGCACTGTCTAATCGTTCTCTATCCCCTATATAGTGCACTGTCTGATCGTTCTCTATCCCCTATATAGTGCACTGTCTGATCGTTCCCTATCCCCTATATAGTGCACTGTCTGATCATTCTCTATCAATTATATAGTGCACTGTCTAATCGTTTCTCTATCCTATATAGTGCACTGTCTGATCGTTCTCTATCCCTATATAGTGCACTGTCTGATCATTCTCTATCCATTATATAGTGCACTGTCTGATCATTCCCTATCCCCTATATAGTGCACTGTATGATCGTTCTCTATCCCCTATATAGTGCACTGTCTAATCGTTCTCTATCCCCTATATAGTGCACTGTCTGATCGTTCTCTATCCCCTATATAGTGCACTGTCTGATCATTCTCTATCAATTATATAGTGCACTGTCTAATCGTTCTCTATCCCCTATATAGTGCACTGTCTGATCGTTCTCTATCCCCTATATAGTGCACTGTCTGATCATTCTCTATCCATTATATAGTGCACTGTCTGATCATTCCCTATCCCCTATATAGTGCACTGTATGATCGTTCTCTATCCCCTATATAGTGCACTGTCTAATCGTTCTCTATCCCCTATATAGTGCACTGTCTGAATCGCTCCCTATCCCCTATATAGTGCACTGTCTGATCGTTCTCTATCCCCTATATAGTGCACTGTCTAATGGTTCTCTATCCCCTATATAGTGCACTTTCTGATTGTTCCCTATCCCCTATATAGTGCACTGTCTGATCGTTCCCTATCCCCTATATAGTGCACTGTCTGATCGTTCCTATCCCCTATATAGTGCACTGTCTGATCATTCCCTATCCCCTATTTAGTGCACTGTCTGATCGTTCCCTATCCCCTATATAGTGCACTGTCTGATCGTTCTCTATCCCCTATATAGTGCACTGTCTAATGGTTCTCTATCCCTATATAGTGCACTGTCTGAACATTCCCTATCCCCTATATAGTGCACTGTCTGATCGTTCTCTATCCCCTATATAGTGCACTGTCTGATCGTTCTCTATCCCCTATATAGTGCACTGTCTGATCGTTCTCTATCCCCCATATAGTGCACTGTCTGATCGTTCTCTATCCCCTATATAGTGCACTGTCTAATGGTTCTCTATCCCCTATATAGTGCTCTGTCTGATCATTCCCTATCCCCTATATAGTGCACTGTCTAATCTTTCTCTATCCCCTATATAGTGCACTGTCTAATCGTTCTCTATCTCCTATATAGTGCACTGTCTAATCGTTCTCTATCCCCTATATAGTGCACTGTCTGATTTTTCCCTATCCCCTATATAGTGCACTGTCTGATCATTCCCTATCCCCTATTTAGTGCACTGTCTGATCGTTCTCTATCCCCTATATAGTGCACTGTCTGATCATTCCCTATCCCCTATATAGTGCACTGTCTGATCGTTCTCTATCCCTTATATAGAGCACTGTCTGATCGTTCTCTATCCCCTATATAGTGCACTGTCTGATCGTTTCCTATCCCCTTTATAGTGCACTGTCTGATCGTTTCCTATCCCCTTTAGTGCACTCTCTGATTGTTCCCTATCCCCTATATAGTGCACTGTCTGATCGTTCCCTATCCCCTATATAGTGCACTGTCTGATCGTTCCCTATCCCCTATATAATGCACTGTCTGATTGTTCCCTGTCCCCTATATAGTGTACTGTCTGATTGTTCCCTATCCCCTATATAGTGCACTGTCTGATCGTTCCCTATCCCTTATATAATGCACTGTCTGATTGTTCCCGATCCCTTATATAATGCACTGTCTGATCGTTCCCTATCCCTTATATAGTGCACTGTCTGATTGTTCCCTATCCCTTATATAATGCACTGTCTGATTGTTCCCTATCCCTTATATAGTGCACTGTCTGATTGTTCCCTATCCCTTATATAATGCACTGTCTGATCGTTCCCTATCCCTTATATAATGCACTGTCTGATTGTTCCCTATCCCCTATATAATGCACTGTCTGATCGTTCCCTATCCCCTATATAGTGCACTGTCTGATCGTTCCCTATCCCCTATATAATGCACTGTCTGATTGTTCCCTGTCCCCTATGTATACTGTCTGAAAAGCCAAAAAGGCTTCCATTTTGATTTCAAGGGGACTTTAAAGTTGAACGTGCTTTTAGCGCCACTCACTGGACATTTTTGAAAGTGCTGCGATTGCGAAACGTGCAAGAAGCAACGTCACACGTCACCACATCCGGGTCCAAACGCTCTATCAGATGCAGAAAGAAAACGGTGCTAATATACACCTATGACGTGATGTAAATATTATATATTAATGAATAATCATGATCCTAACCTTTATCTCCATACCGAAATCCCAGATGGTGAGACAGTGATTCATCATCTGAGACTGTAGTGTACACTGAGCTTACAAATGCTTAGCTTAAGTGTGTAATATGAATAAACAGTGTTCATAAACAGTTGTTTGAGATAGACAGTATTCTCAAATTAAACAAGTAGAGGCTCGGAATCAGAAATGGCATTTCTTAACAAGCTGATTTTTTTTCTGTCAGGGCCTAGCGAAGCCCTCCTCCCTGCTCTGGCCAGTCATACACACTTTCACACACACACACACCGACACACACACACACCGACACACACACAGATGCAGAGCCGGAACATGACGCAGTCACATTAACCGGCATTAATGAACTGTTTGCTTATGCAGTAATAATTAACTTCCATTACATTACTTTGTGTGATTACTTTCTTAATTGCCTGAATTATGCATCAATTTAATATCTAATAAGCAGACTCAGACATTAGACAGTGTTCAGAAACAAATTGCAGACTCTTTCCGTGCTTTAATTAAAGACGGCGCTGTAAATGAGAGCGTGTAGGATGGATGTCTCCCAGTGATTTCCTGTGAGCTTAAATATGCAATTTATTATAAACACACAAAAAACTCAAGTCTCGCCTCAGGAAGGCAAACCACAAGATGCCAATTACAGCATGTAAGCAGCCCCACCACTGCTTTTTACAATTCAGATTAATACATGTATTCAGGGAAATTCAATTTTGCATTATGCAAATGCCCTTGCATGTCATTTTTAAGTTGGTAAGTTTCATGTCTTTAATAGTGGCGAATAAACAGGAATCTCTCCCAAACGGCATGTTCTTATTCAAAGGAAGGGCCACGGCTGATATTCCCAAACACACACACACACACACACAGACACACACAGCAGCATGATAAAGACACCACTGAACGCAAAAGAGAGTATAAAAATGAGTAAATTATTGATTAGCCCCTGTCTTCGTTGTTAAATAACATTTCTTGTCAAACACTCGGTGACCTTGTGTTGTCTCTGCTGTGTGTGACGTTAATTATAGCTTGGGTATCAGCCTCATCTTTCTCAATTAGGCCATGCGCGGTAAACAGACAGACTGATCTCATCTTGAGCACTTTACAGAGAGTCTTAAACCGAAGCTTATTAAGAGTCCTCCAGTCCAAACACAAAATCGTTACCTGCGCTGACACACACCCCTCTGCTGTGTCTTAATTTCACCCTCCGCTCAAAAAGTGATACATTTACATTATCAGGGAAATCAATACAATCAAGCAGCATCTCAACGGGAAAAAATGGGGTGCGCAAACTAAAGTCATGCATGTGTGCCAGAAGGTTGTTATAACACACTGTTTCTGCATAAGACGTATAATACGTGACTGTCCCGTCATAAGATTGCCGCAATACATTACCATACCTTGTGACAAAGAGGTGTACTTCAATTCTTAAAAGTCTGTAAAAAAAAACTGGGTAACACTTTATTTGACAGTGTCCTTGTTAACAGTAAATGATGCGTAATCACATGCAACCCTCAACCAAACCCTAATCCTACCATAACCCGATAGCAAGTATGTAGTTCATTAATATTACCCAGTAATATATAATTACACTGTAACGACACCGTAAAATAAGTGGAACCAAAAATGTCCTTGCAGATAATGTAATATTATTACTGCAAAGTTGTCCCAGTGTCCAAAGTCATAATTTTTTCTGTTTTTTTTTCTTCAAATGATTATATTTTTAATTATTTTAATAATTTGTAACTCATTGTCATGAATCACAAGATGTTACAGGCCATAGCAAAATAATA